>CM062099.1:1202395-1507512 GCA_031163375.1 Conogethes punctiferalis
AGTGGGGGTCTTTGACGTCAGCAGCCACATCAGCCGCAGAACGGATAACCGTTGGGGTAAACGAGTTCTGGAGTGGAGACCGCGTCCCGGCAAACGTAGTGTAGGACGCCCTCAGGCCAGGTGGAGTGACGATGTGCGCAGGACGGCTGGCAAGTGCTGGATGCGAGAAGCCCAGAATCGACCTAAGTGGCGAACATTGGGAGAGGCCTATAGAGTTCCTGAGAGGGGATGTAAGGGAGCGGCCTATCATCAATTCGCTCCAAGCTAACTTCACCTGCTCTTGGGGCATCCTGCCGAATAACAAACGAGGCGCTGGCAACTGACCGGTGGCGGTATAACCATCACAATTGAAGGCGTAGCTAAATACCACAGACCGATGACGGGCAGCAGCGTCACCGGAGCGAGAAGCTACGCCCTGCGATCGCCAACCCGCCTGCCCAGCGTGGCGATTATGGGTATATCCTCCAGATGTTTGCCCTAAGTGGCGAAACTGGACAGGCCTGTGTCCAGCAGTGGACTGCAATAGGCTGATGATGATGAATGTTATCTGGAATGAAGTATAGTACTGACCTCGAGAGTGCTGGGGTCAGCGACCTCCGGCTCCAGGAACAGTCTCCTCGCGCCCTCGTAGTCCCAGTCCTCCGGCGGCGGGTACTTGGCGGTGTCGATGTTCCTCAGGACTTCGTCCAGGGTCCGGTGTTGGCGGATGAGGTCGATGGCTCGTTTGGGGCCCACGCCGCGGATGGACCCGCAGTAGTCGCAGCCGAGTAGGATGCACAGGTCTATGAACTGTAAAGAGGATAATAAATGAGCCCCCAAGGTTAGTAGAAAGTCATCCTCCCATCTAGGACGACCTTATGGTAACCTTGGGGCACCTATGGCCCAGAGTGGCGGCAGATCGAGAGCAGTGGAAGGAGGCCTTTGCCATAAGGCATACCAAAGTTAGAGATATTTTAATGTGAAGTGGAGTGTAGTGAAAGTATCAAAATTGTAAATTCAAGAATTTCGGAAACAAAAGGTTATTTATTTATTATTATTATAATACTACCTGTGCCGGCGGCGCCGCACGCGTGGTTATCGGGTTTCAAAAATAACGGACTTCCATAAAATAGTACCTAATTTTTAAGTTAGACTTAACTCAACTAAAATAAATAAATAAAACTCCATGCAGTAGTTTTCGCGTGATGCGCGTTCAAACATACAGATAAATATTTCTCCCGTTTTCCCAACACTTTCCATCACTGCTCTGCTCCTATTGATTGTAACGTGATAAAAAGTATACTATAACCTGCCCAGGAGTATAAAGAATAATTGTACCTAGTTTCGTCAAAATCCGTCCAGTAGTTTTATAACGAACATACAAACAGATAGACAGACAAAAATGTTCAATCACTAATCACCCCCTGATAGTTATTTTGAAAATATATTCCATGTACAGAATTGAATTCTCTACAGATTTATTATAAGTATAGATATAGATAATCATCATCATCAGCCCTTGTCAGTCCACTGCTGGACATAGGCCTCGCTAGTTGTTCGCCACTTTGTGCAAACATCTGGAGGATATCAGAGTTACATACGTGCCGTAGAACTGACAATAGGTGGCACATGCCACAACATTCTGGGTACTGTGCCTCAACTCGAGCCTTCACAGCACTTTCCAGGAGATACTGGAACTTCTGAGCCAAGGGTCGTGGGTTCGATCCCCGCACATTACAAACATTTGTGTGTATGAACATGTCTGTTTGTATTGGTCTGGGTGTTTTCTATGTATAATATGTATTTATTTACAAAAAAAAAATGTTTCTAAGTAAGTTCATCAGTTGTCTAGTACCCATAGTACAAGCTTCGGCTTAGTTTGGGGCTAGATGGCGCTGTGTGGTCCAGCGTGGCTTGTCTTGGGTTATTTATTTATACTCTTACACCAGTCAGGCTTACAGCTCCACGTATCAACAAGCTCACCTCGTCATGTTTCAGCTCGAGTCCTCTTAGCACGTGGTCCAAGTGGAACTCCTGCACGGGCATCTTGCGCGCCTCCGAGAACGTCAGGTGTCGCAGCAGGACATTCGCACCGAACGTCAGCGCGTCCATGTCCTCTGTGGCTGTAGCGTACACCTTGCCGGCTTTCACCTGGGGATTGATCAGTAAGGGTTAAAGGGAGGGATGTAAGGGAGCGACCCATCACCTTTTCGCTCCAAGCCATCCTCACCTGCCCGTGGTACATCCTGCCGAACAAACGAGGCTCTGGAGAACCGACTGGTGGCGGTAAAACCATCACGACAGAAGGAGTAGCTAAATACTACAGGCCGATGACGGGCAGCAGCGTCACCGAAGCAAGAAGCTACGCCCTGCGATCGCCAACCCGCCTGCCCAGCGTGGCGATTATGGGTATATCCTCCAGAAGTTTGCCCTAGGTAGCGAACAACTGGAGAGGCCTATGTCCAGCAGTGGACTGCAATAGGATGATGATGATGAAAGGGAGGGTTGCTACCTGTCCGGGTTTCCCGGACTTGTCCTAGTTTGAAGGGCGTCCGGGGTCCTTCCGGCCGGGGCTTTTCTGTGTCCGTGTAAGACCTGGACACTTTTTAAATGTTGCAAAAGAAACATTCTGAAGTGTCCGGGAAAAAAACCATATTTCACCCAAATAAATAATAATATGAATAAATAACCCAAGACATGCCACGCTGGGCCACACAGCGCCACCTAGACCCAAACTAAGCTGAAGCTTGTACTATGGGTACTAGACAACTGATAAACTTACTTAGATACAATTTTTTTGGTAAATAAATACATATTATATCTGGGTGTTTTCTATGTATAATATGTATTAAACATTTGTGTGCATTAACATGTCTCATGTATTGGTCTGGGTGTTTTCTATGTATAATATGTATTTATTTACAAAAAAAATGTATCTAAGTAAGTTTATCAGTTGTCTAGTACCCATAGTACAAGCTTCGGCTTAGTTTGGGGCTAGGTGGCGCTGTGGCCCAGCGTGGCATGTGTTGCGTTATTATTTATTTGCAGGGCTGCACTGACCAGGGCGGCGCACTGCGCCTCGGCCTCGCACGGCGCCTCCACGACCGGTACACCCATCAGCCGCAGCAGCTCGCGGGCCTCCTCGCCGTGACGCCGGGTCACCTTCACCAGCCGACGGTTGAACTTCTCCATCTGGGCCTGGTCGCCTGAGAGAAGAAGAAAAACATACATGAGGCACACCCAAGTTGTGTGGGTCATAAGGCAAAACGGGCCAGCATGGCGGTGGCAACTGACCAGTTACTTGCCCGTTGTCACAGCGACTTGGGCTTCTCTTTCGCTTTCCATCAGGCGTGGGGAAGCATCTTGTCATGCTACAAATGAGGCACACTTACAAGTTGTGTAGGTCAGATTGTAAGGGAGTGACCCATCATCTGATCGCTCCAAGCCAACTTCACCTGCCCGTGGTGCATCCTGCCGAATAACGAACGAGGCGCTGGCAACCGACTGGTGGCGGTATAACCATCACAATAGAAGGCGTAGCTACCATAATACCACAGACCGATGACGGGCCGCAGCGTCACCAAAGCGAGAAGCTACGCCCTGCGATCGCCAACCTGCCTGCCCAGCGTGGCGATTACGGGTATATCCTCCAGATGTTGGCCCTAAGTGGCGAACAACTGGAGAGGCCTATGTCCAGCAGTGGACTGCAATAGGCTGATGATGAGGTCAGGTTGTCTGATAGAAAGTGACGTTTGAGGCAAATTATTTATTTATTCTTTATTGCACAAGGAAAGTACAAATGGCGGACTTAATGCCGTGTGGCATTCTCTACCAGTCAACCATTGGGTGAGCCAGAAAACTATAAAGTGGTGCGGTCATAGACATTCTAACAACTGCTATAAATATAAGCACAAATATACATAAAAATTTAGTACTGGCATGTGGCATAATTTATTTGAATTGCATTATTTGTGTGGCTGCTTTGTTTTGAAAATGCTTATAATTCACAAGTAGAGCAAGCCAGGGGCATTCACTATTTAGGGTAGGCTTAAGTCCCTCTATGCGGACAAATATAAGTTGTTATGAGCCATACCGGCTTCAGTAGCTTTCTGCAACTCCTTCTCAGCTTCCTCCCTCCTCTCCGCTCTCTTGTTCAGCTGGTGTGACTTCAGCTCCGGTGGTTTGCCGTCAAACACGTACACAGGCTTTATCCCGTTCTCTACCAGCCTGATGGTGCGGTAGAATGTGCCCATAAGATGTGATGTTGTTTCTCCATCGACAGATGTCAGTTGTGCACCTACAAAATTGGAAAAAGGTTGTAAAGTTAGAGGCCATGTTTGTGATATCTTTTTTTTATTTATTATTTTTATTTAGATTATCATATTAGAGCGGTGGTAGCCTAGTGGTAAGATCGTCGCTTCACACGCGTGAGGTCGTCGGTTCGAATCCGCGCAGGGCACGCACCTCTGGATTTGCCAAAATCTATGTGCGGAATTATACCACTAGCTTGGAAGGAAAACACCGTGAGGAAACCTGCACATCCAGTTTAATTCTGAATGTGTTACCATGATCCAAATTTGTCTGGTTCCCCTTTCTGAGGGTTACGAAGGTCAGATGGCAGTCGCTTCAATGTAATAACCAGACTTACAGTTTGCTATGTCTTTCATAGTATAGACCTTATTGCAACGTTAGTGTCGAAAGTAATTAAAAATAATATCAATACCTTCACTCCTCACGGCAATTAGAAACTGGTACAAGCTCATAGATGCATCAATGGCTATTTTTCTTCCTGTAAATGGGACAAAACAGATTTATAAAGAAGATAATTTTTTTAAACAAAACTATACAGTTTTTATTGTACCATATGAAATTTGTGTACGCTTTCCAGATAAATAAGGAAATAATTAGATTCTAAGCCAAATAAAACTATAGAATGGCGTTAATGATAAAATTTTCAGGTTAGTTTTACTTACCGAAGTAATTTTTGATTTCCATTTCCTTCACAGCTTGCGGCGCTATGTCCGCGATTAATTTAGATAAGCCTAGAATACCCATGATGTTTTATTGTCCTCCTAATAAATAAATACAGGAAATTTCTTAAAATCACTGAGACACAATGTAAACAATAAACCGACAATTTTAATCAGTCAGTCAATAATTGGCGGGAATATTATGACAGCGCGCTGTTTGACAGACAAAATAGTGATGCCCTGTATGCTTAAGATTTCAATTACTTAATCGATTTAAATAATTGAACTAATCTTAGTTATTAATTATTGTTTAATAATACACATAAATTATCAGTGTGTATTTTACCCTAAACAAGTTATCTAATTATTCCTTAGATACATATAAATTCCGTGGAAAATCGTCTAACCAATTATTTTGCTATATACTGTGGCCTACAATACCTAATCAAGCATTGAACTTTGAAGCAAGAACAAAATGAAATAATGAATCACAGATTCACAGTCTGTCGTCTGCTATTATTGCGGGAAGACGGCGCGGCGCAAGTGCTCAAACAGTATTTACGTATTTGTTTTAAAGTTGAATTTAGTTGAAAACTGACACAATGGGAGGTTATTTCTCAAGGAATATGGTATGGTAAACAAATTAAAAGTAAATAACTTTTACCCATGTACATAATATACTTTTTTTTAGTAGAATGTACAAAAAGTATTAAGCTTTTAAATCAATATTTAAACAGAGAAATAAGAAAGCACATACATATTTTTTAAATTTTTAGATTTTTTAAATAATGAATACCTATTTTAGATGCAAAAACAATCCGAGATGCAAAAAGAAATGCAGGAACGGCAAATGGCTATGCAACTGTCTAGAGCTAGAGATAATTGCCTTTGGATTACCACTTTTACAGCCACAGCTGCAACGGCTTTGATCCTCGGGTAAGTACCTATATAATACTCTTCTCACCGAATTTCGGCCACGGCATCCGAAATAACGATCAGTTTGGTTCAGCGGTCGTGTCTCGTGACCGATGCACCTCACCTTGCTCGCGGGTTCGATTCTCGCACAATTAAACGTTTGTGCGCATGCACATGATGGTCTGGGTGTTTGCTATGTATAATATTTGACTGTCTCGATGGCTCATTAGGGTTCGATTCCCGCATAGTACAAAAATAGAATAGAATAGAAATTATTTATTTGGTACACATTAAAAATATTACAAAATGTATGTTCATGAACATGTTTGTTGTGTTGGTGTATGTATATAGGTATACTGTGCATTAATTTCCAAAAAAAAATATTAGTAGTGTGAGCATCGGCTTAGTTTGGGCCAAGATGTCGATATGTGGCCCACCATGGCATTTTTATTATTTATTTAAATTACTTTTTTATTTAAGTACATTTTTATAATTTTCAATCAGGCGACGCAAGTAGGTAGGTACACAGTAGATTTAATGAAGTGTAAGCACAAGTACAGATGCATTTTCTGTTCAAAGGAACATCGCTTATGGGTCAAAACCTAATGTCTAGGATTATGTAATTTTTTTTTTAAATCAGTTCATAGTGGTAACCAATAATGTTAAATTGACTCGTTTTGTGTATCCTATAATGTCTAATCTAAGTGGCTCACTAAGTACATACTTAAAGATCTTCGTTGATACCGATTTCCGTAAAACAGATGTTTGAGCTACCATTTGCTTTATTAGTCTGATTTTTTACACATTTATATATATGGGTAGGTATACATTATGTTACCTTGTTTTTCCGGTGTTTAAAAAGTTTTTATTTATTATTTTAAAATAAAAGCTTACGTTTCTTTACAAAAAAATATCGAGCAGTGATAATCACACGGATAATCATTACTATCATCATTTTTGTCATCATGACCAAGCCTTTGGACCATTATCGCAGTAATTCTCTTAACATTTCATAATAAACAAAGACTTGGTCATGATGACAAAAACATTATTCAGTGTTTTTTAAATTATCACGGTGATAATTCCGACTGCCCTGTCATTGATAAAAAATTACATAAACAAGGTGTATTTCTAATCTACTACGATCTATGTAGATGGCCTTGTAATAATGACAACTCACATACGGCCGAGCGGCGCGCATAGCTCGTAACGTCTAAAATTAGACGAGAAAAAAATATTGATACATAACATTGTTAGCGCGTAGTGATAGCTCTTATTAATTAACACAATTGGGAATTGAACACAGGAAATGTAACACTCAACTTGAATTAATGAATATACAGTATTATGAGATCCGCGTGGTTTCCGAATTTAAAATAGGACCACTAGGGAAAGTCAGGTTAAGGATAACCGACTGGTGGCGGTATAGGTAACTATCACAATGGAAGACGTACCTAAATACCACAGATTGATGACGGGCAGCAGCGTCACCGGAGCGAGAAGCTGCAGCAGCCCTGCGATCGCCAACCCCCCTGCCCAGCGTGGCGATTATAGTTATATAGATGTTTTACTATGGAGACCAGGAGAGGCCTATATAAGAGCAGTTGACGTCTTCAGGCTGATGTTGATAATGGCAACTATGACATCTGAGGCGCAATGACTTTGGTATTCTTATCTAAAGGACAGTTTACTTTTCGGTTCCAATTCGGGTCAAATCAAGAAAAATATTTTCTAGACCCGACTTGGAGTCTCAGGTTTCCTTCAACACACCCTCAAACAATATCTGGTATTCATAGTAAAAGAAAAAGCCTTGGTAAACAAACTTAATTTGTTTGTGTAACCGTTTGGATGATTAGGAGAGTAGTAACCCGTACCGGTTCTTTATGACATAAGCATGCGCCTTTATTAAGGCACTTCGTGCGAATGATGATTGGAGCCACGAAAAGCGCTGGGTCACGTCAAGTAACTATTTATTAATCTGTGGTCACGTTAGCAGGACTTGTGCCACTTAGGTTACATGACAAAGAAGTGTAAATTGGGATTTTATTTTATTGCTAAATATTTATTTCCTAATTAATTGTGTTGTACTATAACCCTTAAATTTTTGAAGCAATTGTTTCTATCCCATTTGATTCGATTTTATAATGCCCTAGATACTATAATTTTATTAATGTTATTATTGATAATAGTTTCAGGAAGACGAAAAAGCCGGTACTTCTGGCGCCACTGTTTCCTCTCGCGTTTGTAACTGCTTTTAACTGGGATCTTGCATATGGGAGCAAAATCAGCAGGATTAGGCGTAAGTAACTCTTTTAATATTACACGTCATGTTCTACTATTTTACATGCTCCTCCTTATACTGTAGAGATGGGAATCAGTAAAATGCTGACTTTTTTGTATCTATGTACTTAGCCAATAGTTGACTAGTAAAGAACGCCTATGAGATATTAAGTCCGCCTTTCGTACAATAGTGGCGCGCACCAAGAGGTTTAGTCCCTCGTTCCTGCCCCGTGCCATTTAGTCATGGAATGCCCTTCCAGCTCATGTAGTTTCTCTTACAATATTGGGTTCTTTAGGCGGAGCGTGAAACGGCATCTCTGTGGGCCTTCAGAGCGACAGGCGCGGATTTACCCTAATGTGCCTGTCGACCTAACATTTGGACCTCACGACCGCTTACCATCAGGTGGAGTGAGGTAATTCTGAACGCACTTTTTATAAAAAAAAATGAAGATTTAACAGAATACAACTGCAAAGAACGAATGTCTTAATGTTTGTACTATCAGACAAACGACAGAGGGCACCTATCAATCGGTAAAGGGGAGATAGCAGCAGTACACCTCAAATTCAAAACGTGTCGTCCTTGACCAACCAACTTACCGGCCGGTGTTAATATTGTTTTATCTAACAGGGATATTATATAATCGACATAATATTGAGCCATGTTTAATGATAAGATACCTGTTACAAATTACAGACCTTAAATGATAATGTTACATGCACTTAATGGCCAATTCATTTGCAACACAACAAATACTGTATTTTCATTCATCCATCATCATCAGCCTATTTCAGTCCACTGCTGGACATAGGCCTCTCCAGTTGCTCACCATCTTATCCAAACACTTGGAGGATTTACCCATGATTGCCACGCTAGGCAGGAGGGTTGGCAATCGCAGGGCGTCTCCGGTGATACCACAAAGGTGGCAATTAAGCCTACGACCCGCCTGATGTTAAGAGGTTATCGTAGCCTATGGACGCCAGCAACACCAAGGGTATCACACGCGCGTAACCCGGTAAAATGCTTTTGCATATCCCCGTCGTTCGGGGCAGCGACGGGGTATGTGGGACTCACGCCGCCCTCAGAACGGGAGGGCAGCACCCTGCCTCAAGATGGAGAGGAGATAAGGAATACCCACTAAAAAACCGGGACCACCTTTCAGCGCTCCGCGGGTGGTGTCCGGGACCCCGTGAGCCAAAACTGTCTTGACACCACGAGCGCGGCCCGCTCTATATGGCAGGCACCACAAGCCCCCACATTATGGGGAGGCGACGGGAGCGGCCAGAAGGCCAAGCCCACTCCCGTCAGACAATGACGGCGCCCCGTGCAATGCAGATGGAGGTGCCCCCGCACCTGCCACCCGCGGGGCCCCGTCAGGCAACGATTGGCGGATGTTGCCGATGTAGCACTCACCTCACCTACTCCGAAACACGACTCGGAGGTTACTTAGCTGAGCTTATTTTTGATTTTCTCTAATTTTATTTTCTAGAGGGAGCTGAACACTTGCTGACCAATGAGAGAGATTTGTTGAAGGGGCCCAATGTCAGCCCAGCATCCAGACCCGTTGACCAATGAAGCCTGAAGGAATGTGAGAAGAAACTCCATTCATCTTTTTAGGCCATGACTGATTTAGTGATGATTATAATATTACTTAAGTTGTAAATGAGAGGTTTTTGGTATCAATTCAGAACTAAAGCAACACAAATAAATTTAGTCATAGAAATCAAATTATGCTAAGCAGTTATATAAAATTGTTACTTTTACCCCTGATGGAAAGCCAAAAAGGGAACCCAAGTTGTTGGAAACCTCAGTTTCTTTTTAATGGTACTGATATATTTTTGACAGCGCCTAATAGGATTTTAAATTTAATAGTTCTGAATCTATACACCGGGACAGAATGTTTAATAAATTATAGATAAAAAAAATTGTATTGCCATTTCTACTTCCTTTGTGACGTCTTATTTGTATCCTATGTCATGTAGATCATGTGGGTAACATGATTGAACTCACGAATATCATCATCATAAGCCTACAACGTTGTCCGCTGATGGGCATAGCTTATCTTACTCACCATGCTTGTCAAGTCGGTTGATGACCACATTAGGTTTTATTTGTACCCAGCTATACGCTTCTGCCCATTTCCTGATAATCCCCTAGTTGTCTTCTATAACGCCCACATGGGTGTAATAATAGACGGACAATAGGATATCTCAATAGGAAAATGAACATAAGTGACGCTGGTAAATGGCATTATGACGTCCCATTTTTTATTGGCCTACCTAATTAAAAAAAACCATTGATGGATCCGAATTTCCAGAGCATATCAAAATCCATGTAGGTATACAATAATTATTAACGATTTTATAAATCCGTAATATACTGTACTAGCTCGTAAACCTTCGCTAGTAGTCTAGACTACTTTCAAAGAATGGTACAAACATGGAAGTAATAAGAACGTACTGGGTACAAGTAACTTATTGAATGTACTATCATAATTATCACAATTTAAACAAAAAGGCCAGATCACATAATTCAACTATTGGCGGGAAATTACGGTGACATGACGGCTGAAAATAGTGATGTGCTTAGTTGATGCAGGCTCTGATTTCAAATATGAAATCGATTAATTGAATTGAACAACATATGTATATTGAAATTACCTAAAAAGGATTCATAATTTCTATAATCAATTTTTATTTTTACTTTAATTAAATTAATCTTTGATTTTTATCAATGTTACGACATTAAAATCATTTATAAACAAACATTAGAATAATTCAAGCCAGAACGAAACGTAAGTTTACTGTTTTGTTGACATTGTCACCATCATGTCACAGACAGCTGATTGCCTAATTTCTCAGATAGGACAGCGCCCAAACGTAATTTAGGCATTTGTTTTAATTAAGCTTGCATTTAAAAATTAATTAAACACCATGGGTAATTATTTCACAATCAATATGGAGGAGAATTTCAAGAAAAATCAGGAATTCATTCAGACAATAAACAAAATAAAAGTATGTAACGTGTATATTTATAAAGCTTTTGTTTTTCATAAAATAGTATTCGAATTAAGAAATTAATATTTTAGATGGAGAGACAGATCCAGTTGCAATATCAGATGCAAGAGAGACAAATGGCGATGCAAATCGCTAAAAACAGGGACATTTGTCTGTGGCTCACCACATTCTCGATTGCATCCGCTACGGCTTT
Source organism: Conogethes punctiferalis (assembly GCA_031163375.1). Taxonomy (NCBI): domain Eukaryota; kingdom Metazoa; phylum Arthropoda; class Insecta; order Lepidoptera; family Crambidae; genus Conogethes; species Conogethes punctiferalis. Next base: position 1,213,748 of record CM062099.1, read on the forward strand.
GTTTACTGGGTAAAGTATTATTTAAATTGTTTTTTTTTAGTCTTTAATACACTAACTAAATAGTTGTAATAAAAATATTCAATATATAAGGCCCCATGGCACACTAAATTAGATGGAGTAAGGTATATTATGTATTCAATTATTTGATCAATACATTGTTACCTTTTAGCTGTTTTTATTCTTAATTAACTTTTTATTCCTCTCTTCCTTTTTATCAAGAATCATTTATATGCGAAATGTGGTCCTAAACTATGAAGTTTACATACACATATCAGAACACACATTTACCAGTTACTATTGGTACACAAATATAGGTACATATTGAAAATAAATATATTTCAAGGGTTCTGTAAATGTGTGAACATATTGATACAGATTGGTTTTAAATACTGTTCTAATGATAAATACAATTAATATCTACCTACTAATTATTTAATCTCTTATGATGAATAAGCTAAGAGATGGCTTGTCCTATAATAAATTTTTTATTATACATATAGGTTTAATTGTATTATTACTTTATATTGTACTAGCTGCTGCCCGCGGCTCTGCCCGCGTGATATTCGTATAAAAGATAGTCGCTGTGTTAATCTGATGTACAAACTATATTCCCGTAAAGTTTCATTGAAATCCGTCCAGTAGTTTTTGCGTGAAAGTGGAACAAACATCCATCCATCTATCCAAACAAACTTTCGCGTTTATAATTTTCTTCGCATGGTTAATAACACTATTTTAATAAAGTCAAACAGACTTACTTTTCCATTTATAATATTAGTAAAAAATAGACTTGTCTGCTTGCTCAAACATTTCTATAGTTAATTAAGCCTTGAATATTAGTTTCAGGAGGACAAAAAGAGCATATTTCCTGGTCCCGTTGGTTCCTCTCACATTTGCGACCCTTTATTATTGGGATCTTGCATATGGGAATAAAATTCACAGGATTAGAAGTAAGTACTTTCATTCTATTTACTTATGAATATGTGTGACAATTTTATTACAATTCTTATGTTATTATTTTATCACTAATGATTTGAGATTTCTTTTCATTTATTAATTTATAATACCTATTTCATCCTTTGAACCACAAAGCTTATCACACAAGCAAGCAAATGGGGGCAGTTATCAGTTATGTAGTAAGAAATTACCCAATACACATCATGTTTAGGACAGTTCGATTTGAAAACAAACTTACATTCTTACACTATATCCTTTTTCGCTTTCCATCAGGCGTAGAGAAACCATTATGTCGAGATACTATAAAAAGAAAAAAATAACAACTTAATAGATTATTTTTTTAATATTATACTTCCCGCAATAGCCCTGTTATAAGTAATGAGCCCCTTCTGGCTTTCATCAGAGTTACGAGTGTAAAGAAAAATAAAGTACCTAATATTTTCCTAACACACACACAGACACACATTCACACACACACACGCACACACACACAAACACATCACACACACACACACACACATCACACACACACACATCACATACACACACACAACATACATACTATATCATTTCTTTTCGGTTAATATTTAATATGTATAAGGTGTCCTACTTCCTGTATGAAATGTATGCATGTTGTGGCAACTTGTAATTGAAACAGCACTGTACATGTACCATCTATGCTTTAGTATTATGACACTTGTCGGTGTATTTGTAAGTTGTCTTTAAGTTGTCCTATTAATAAAAATAAATAAAATAAACTTATGTTCTAGTGGAAGCTGAACACATAATGACCCACGAAGCGGACATGCTGGAGTGGCCCTGTGGCCTCCCGTCCCCCTCCTCCATCGACCTGGGACGCCTGGAGGAAGAAGAGAAAAAGAAGATACACCCCCCACTGCTTTAAGCTCAAACTTGAACCGTTGGAGTATGGTAGGTTATTCTTTTGCAACAAAAATATTTTAGCCGACTTAGAAAAGTAGTATCTGCTTTATTTTTCTTTTTGTCAACACAAAGACTTATGCAGATCACAAAGAAGTGTAGGAATAAGGATAGCAATAAGCTATTATGGCTAAAAATTGTAATTAGTCCAGTCTTTTAGCTTATTCAAAAATAAAAGACATGTATTTTTCCTTTTTTTCATTCAAATAAACAATAGCAAAGATACAACGCATCAAAAGTTAGGAGTGGAAGTCTTTGACGTCACTCGCTCCCGTAAAAATGCCTCACCGAGTGACGTCACGCGAAATTTCAATGGGTTATAACTTTGTAATTTTTAGTCTAATTTACAAATAAAAAAATACGTGTCTTTTATTTTTAAATAAGCTAAAAGACGGTAGAGAAACGATTGGAATTCCAAGGAATTGTAAAAATAGGATCATAATTGGGTTGGGTGGGTACAGATAAGTGCATCAATGGAAAAGTCTCAACAAATCAACCTTAAAAATTGGTCATGCCTATTGTTATTTGAGGGTATTTCCATTTGTCTAATTGAACTCAAAGATAACTATCTAAAATATATATTATTGGTATATTTGTGCTCATATTTATAGCAGTTGTTAGAATGTCTGTTGCCGCACCACATTATAGATTTCTGGCTTGCACAATGGTTGACTGGTAGAGAATGCTACACGGCATTAAGTCCGCCATTTGTACTTTACTTGTGCAATAAAGATATAAATAAATAATGCAGAACATTATTAAAATTCTAACGTTTGTGTCTAATACAAGTGTTCACGTAATTTTAACTTAAAAAAACTTTGATATACTCTTAACTCTATGTAAAATTTTAAAAGTTTTGCTATTGTAGTGTCACTAGTGTCTCCAAATTAGTCTTATTTCGAATAAATTAAAATCTTTAATCTCTTGTGGATTCTCTTTGTAATCTAAGTACTTGTTAAGTAAGCAGCCTTAAGAACAATACTATTAAATACTATTAAAAAGGTACATTTGCATTCTAAAATAATGTTAAGAACAAAATAAAATATGTAGGTACAGTCAGCGTCAAAAGTTGATAACTACATTTAGAAAGTAGCTGAACTGAAAAAGATACAACACAATATTAAACCCCAAAATAATTTTGTTTTGTTCTAGGACTTTAGAGATAAAGGATACTATGTTATTTTTCCGATTTCCAATTTTCTCCAAAAAAACAAATTGGAATCAGCTAGAGGAGGCCTATACCCAAAGTGGGGTTCCATTATCAGAAAAAATAATATTATAAAGTTGTCAAAAAAAATGCATAATATAGCAGAAAAACACAAGCATACGCTTAGCGGTTTCACAAGTGCGTTGTTTATGTTTTCATTGAAACAAATTTTAGCATATTACATAATTATAATAAAGAAAGTTTTCATCTAAGCAAGTAAGTAGCTAAAATAACAACTATTTAGGCAAATTTAACTTAATTGTATGGAAGTGTTACTTAACTTAAAACCCCTTAATATGTGAGTACAATCAAACAGAATAATATGTGTATACACTTTTAGTACCTTGTCACAATAAAATGACATGTCAAATTATGACGTGAAACAGGAAAATATGCAGGCCCAATGTGACAGAGTTTTAAAGGGTAATTTATACATATTATTGTTATTGACTGTAAGTTTTGCAGTAATAGGTATTTCAGGGCTTTGTATGATTTTTGGTGCCAATCACAGTCATTTATGTAATACATTCCCTTGTGGAGATTATGTGTTCTATAAATTTAAATAAATTATGTAGGTAAAGGTCTTATGAAATTATTTGCACGCTAATATATTCTTTACTTAATTAGGTATATTTACAGCAGGATAACCTGCCCACACCGAAGTGCTATTGTGAAAAAAATTACAGAGCAAAAGTTTATATAAAATGCAACATAGTGTAGTTGACTAATAGATAAAGACGATGGCATTAAGTCCGCTATTAGTTCTGTCTTGTGCAAAACCCATTTATAAATAAGTACATTTGCAAATAAATTACATTAAATTATAACATTGTATCTATCACATTAGATTACAATGTAATTATTTGCAAATGCACTATTATTTTGATACACATTTAGCGCTTCTATGTAAGCAGTTGCCTGCTGACAAAACCTAATTAATTTTATTTTTAAGATAATGTGATATTTTTATTTGCACCCATTCCTTAGATACTAGTAGTCATAACTGTTGTGCAGGTTTTATATTTTTTAGATATTTTTTTTACCAAAAAGATGATGCTATATTTTATAATTGTTTTTAATTTATATATTTTTTATATTTAGTCGGAAACGATGATCAAACAGATTGATACGTAGAACTGATGTCTTCATGAGCATTTATGGTCACTTTAGTAGTTAAGTTACAATATTCCTAGCTTACCTATTAATGAACATCATATTCTAATACTTATCTAACTGTAAGTGAAGATCTGTAAGTATTATTATGACAAATAACGTTATTCTTGTTTGTTATTAAATTAATTGTGTAAGTGTTGAGTCCGAGTTAAAAATAAAAACTAAATTGTCCTGACTAAATTTAGTTTTACTGTCCCTAATCTTTAATTTTCCGTTAACCGATTCATTGCGACGGTACTTTTTGGAAACTTTTGCCCGTGGCGGCAAACAATTTTTTTGAAATTCGAGAACTAATTCGTATCTGTCAATCGAAGGTTGTTAACCTCTGAAGTTTTGAAATTCACGCTATATCCTGAAACGAACACAGGGATAAACTACAGAAAATAATAATAGTAGTCTTGGTTAGCTTAAAACGAAGTTTACACAGAGTTTTAACGAATTAAAAAAAGACGCCTCTCAGGCGTCACACGCCATACACAAAAGAATTTCATGACGCCTCACGGGCGTCATCCGCAACGAATCGGTTAAATAACAACTTTTAAAGCTAAGAATTATTCAACTAAGAAGAACTACGCTTTAAATTCCTTTTTATTTAATAATATTTTTAGTGTTTTATGTTAAAAAATATAAAGGTTTATTTTAGTTTATTTATATTAGCTCCAATTTTTACATTTAATATGGTACTACAAGTATGTACAAGAACATTATCTATCTAAAGTTGAGATTATAAGGTGGTTCCCTTCTATATGGTTGAGTGAAGCGATGGCTGGTACGACATGGTCGTATGATCATGACAGATGCTGAACCTTGTTTTAGTTTATGGATCATTTATTCTCAAAAAACGAAATCAATTCAAATGTTTAAATCTTCTAATTCCTTAGATTAAGAAAATAATTAAATATTATACCTAGGTACATATTTTATTTCTGCTAATATATTTTTTTAAATAAGTACTTTATTACAATAATCGTTTTATTAAGCGCAAGGAAGCCGACTATCATGTCCATGTGATAAGTAATTTCCATGGAAGTATTAAGTACTACGTACAAACATGGTAATTTCAAATCATGTCCTTGCAAATTACTCTTCAACTCTTCAATAACCTAACTTTCATAAAAAAACAATCGATTCAATTACCATAAATTAAATCGATTACACAATATTATTCATTCCCCTTACTAAAGTTGTCAGCGCGGTTGCCATGGTAACTGACAGCGTGTTTGAATGGGCGCCGTAAACAAATGAAATTCGGCTGGAAGTCTTCAAAAGCGCCCAAATTTTCCGCAAACGTTGATTGAAAAACCGGAATTTTGTGTTTATCATCACCGAAAAGATGGATTTTGTGGTCAATTCATGCTGTTTTGTACGTAAGTGAGAAAATTTGTTATTTTTGAAATAGTTTTCGAAGTGATCGTGCGACAATTTTTTTACGGAAGTCATCGAAATATATCGATCTATTTTCCGTGGCTGTATAATCAATAATTTAAAATGACAAGCGTCACGCTGTTTCGTATTCAAATTAGTTTACTACACAACTTAAAATTACCATTTCACGTGACCTCGCTAGCTAGACTGTAGGTATTTTTGAGTAGGGCACACGATTCGGATGTTAAAAACGATGTTCAATTTTAGTGTTGAAATCAGCTGTGTAACACAAGTGCTCTAAAACTCAGTACAAATGAATCAAACGCAACAGAATCCGAAGAAAGATGACCGGAAAAAAGATGGTGCTCAAAAGAATGTTCAGAAAAAAAGCCCAGAAAAGAATATGTCCGAAATTGATGAGCACATATTAAAGAGGTTTGATATTAAAAAAAGGTTGGGTAAAGGAGCCTATGGAATAGTATGGAAGGCTGTGGATAAGAAGACTAAAGATGTTGTCGCGATAAAAAAGATTTTCGACGCGTTCAGAAACCAGACCGATGCGCAAAGGACTTTTAGAGAGATTATATTTTTGCAATCTTTTCGGAACCATCCTAATATCGTCAAGCTTCATAGTATACACAGGTAAGTGTTACATATTTATTTATCTATACTTTATTAATATAATATTTAATATTATAAATCGGAAAGTGTGTCTATCTGTCTGTCTGCCTGTATGTTTGTCTTTCTTTCACGGCAAAACGAAGCTACGAATTGACGTGATTTTTTAAGTGGAGATAGTTGAAGAGATGGAGAGTAACATAGGCTACTTTTCCCCCCGTTTTAACCCCCCACTTCCCTAAAATGGGGTTCAACGCGGGCGAAGCCGCGGGCACAGCTAGTTATCTAATAGATTGAGCAAACAGATTAGATCTGCAACAAAAAGATTGTCATTTTTTCCTCACGGTAGGCAGCGGCATAGCTGTCCCGGCATTGCTGATGTCCATGGGCGGCGGTTATTGTTTAACATCAGACAGGCCGCTCGCTCGTCTGCCACCAAAAAGCAATAAAAAAAAGTACCTATCTTTGAAGCGTCGTTAAAATGTGTAGCTCATTTTCAAGTGTTTCTTCTTTGATATGAGATCCTTAAAAGGAGCGCGAGGAAGCGCTCTTTCAGCCCCGGATCTAGGGGGGGGCAAACCGGGGCACCCGCCCCGGGCGGCAGTTTCAGGGGGCGCCAAAATCATCAATCACCAAGTATAAAACAAAGTCGCTTTTTCTGTCTCTATATCCCTTTGTATGCTTAAATCTTCAAAACTGCGCAACAAAACTAGATCACAAAAAATGACACCTATTATATATTAGTGTTAATCAAACGCTCACGGGGGGGGGGGGGGGGGGGGGGGGGGGTGCTATATCAAGTTCTTGCCCCGGTTCGAAAAAATCGTAGATCCGGGGCTGCGCTCTTTACTAGCTACGGTCTACGTTAGATACCTACCTACCTAAAAATTATACATACAGACGAATTGAGAACCTCCTCCTTTTCCGAAGTCGGTTAAAAAGCGTTGCGGGGGCGGGCTACACAACGCCATTAATATTCGTAGTCCCAAACTGAGCTTAAGCAGCTTAAGTTTGTACTGACAACTCATAAACTTACCTACACTTTGTTTTTTGTATATAAATTACTAGCTGTGCTCGCGACTTCGTCCGCGTGGAATAGTTATTTTTTCCCCGTTTTTTTTTTTACATTTTCCATTATTTCTTCGCTCCTAATAGTTGCAGCGTGATGTTATATAGCCTAAAGCCTTCCCCGATAAATGGTCTATGCAACACAAAAAGAATTTTTCAATTCGGACCAGTAGTTCCTGAGATTAGCGCGTTCAAACAAACAAACTCTTCAGCTTTATAATATTAGTTTAGATTATTACATAGCAAACACCCAGAACAATAGAAATAGGCATGTTGATACACACAAATGTTTGTAATGTGCAGGAATCGAACCAGTAGTGCAATTGTATCAAAGGTAGCGTTCACTGCCCCTGAACGAAACTGATTGGCTGTTCGTGTCCATCATCGTCAGTCTATCGCAGTCCACTGCTGGACATAGGCCTTTCCAGTTGTTCGCCACTTTGGACAAACATTTGGACGATTTACCTAATAATCGCCGCGCTGGGCAGGCGGGTTGGCGATCGCAGGGCGTACTTAGCTCCTCACTCTGGACACGCTGCTGCCCGTCATCAGCCTGTGGTATTTAGCTACGTCTTCTATCGTGATGGTTTTACCGCCACCAGTCGGTTGCCAGAGCCTCGTTTGTTATTCGACAAGATGCACCACGCGTTAGTGTGGCTTGGAGTGAAAAGATGATAGGTCGCTCCCTTACATCCCTTGTCCAATTCGTTTGTATATGGGACACCAACAAAACAAAGTACCGGAAAAGGAGCCTCAGCCGTATCTCAGCCGCCTCATTACTCGGCCGACAGGTCAATGACACGCTAACGACCCCGGTCATGCAATGTTCAGGAAATATACGTTTTCAGGTCGCAACTTTGATTAGTAAGGTAACTTATTGTTTTGGTAGACACTTTGTTGGAGTAGGGAAAGGGTATCGTGCGCCTGTGGGATGTAAGGGAGCGACCCATCATCTTTTCGCTCCAAGCCAACCTCACCTGCCCGTGGTGCATACTGCCGAATAACAAACGAGGCGCTGGCAACCGACTGGTGGCGGTATAATCATCACAATTGAAGGCGTAGCTAAATACCACCGATGATGGGCAGCAGCGTCATCGGAGCGAGAAGCTACGCCCTGCGATCGCCAACCCGCCTGCCCAGCGTGGCGATTATGGGTATATCCTCCAGATGTTTGCCCTAAGTGGCGAGCAACTGGAAAGGCCTATGTCCAGCAGTGGACTGCAATAGGCTGATGATGATGATGATGATGATGATCGTGCGCTTGCGGTATGGGGTAACCCGTATTCACAACAATACTTATCTATGAAAACTAACAACACAATGCGAAGTAAGGCATTTACCTACAATGGTGTCCGGCACACAAGTGTTGTATATGAATATCCCAAGACATGCCACGCTGGGCCACACAACGCCATCTAGCCCCAAACTAAGCCGAAGCTTGTACTATGGGTACTAGACAACTGATAAACTTACTTAGATACTTTTTTTTTGTAAATAAATACATATTATACATAGAAAACACCCAGACCAATACAAACAGGCATGTTCATGAACACAAATGTTTGTACTGTGCGGGAATCGAACCCACGACCCTTGGCTCAGAGGGCAGTGCTCACTACCAAATGAACCATCGAGGCAGTCAAAAATCAAGTATCTATTGGAGTAGCTTTCTTGCGCACATAAATCTGATGCTGACAGTACCTATGGTTTCCTTGGAAGCGAATTTCAGCCGTTGAACCTGCTATCTGTACAATTATGACAAATATTTCAGTACCGCTGCCTTGTGATTCATTGTAACCTTTCCAGTCCTTTAACCTTTACGCCCTTCAAGTTTCATTTTCAATGATGACACAGCAATAATGAAGGTTGTCGAGTTTAGGCTTATTTAGGTCCCACACAATAATTAGTACCTATCAGTAAATATCTAAGTACTAGGTATTGGTAATTTTCATATACAAGTAATTAAGAGTTTTTTTTTATTCATTATGGGTTTGCGCTTGGCCACAATTCACCTGGTGTTAAGTGATATTGAAGCCTACGATTGAGCACGCTTACCCAGAAAATACCGATTCACTCTCGCTTTGAACACTTGAAGATTGTATGTCTCGAGAAACACAGAGTCCCGCAATGAGTTCCACCGTTTGATAGTAGATTTCCGGCCGTATTCACAAACGTTACTATGCGTCGCGGGAACGCACAGGTACCCAAAAACGTATAGGATTTTGGGCACTGTGCGTCCGCGCGCCGCATAGTAGGTAACGTTTGTGAATACGGCCGTTATTTACTTAGGGGCTTTCAAAAACTTCTTGATTAGTTGCAAGTCTTCCAGGGTAGGTTCGTCACACGAATGTTTGTCCCGGGTGGGGATCGAACCAGAACTCTTGGTTCAGAAGGCAGGAGTCAGTACCAAATGAGCCATCGAGCCAGTCCGATAAAAAAAGTGAAACTTCACTATCAGACGCGCGATTTGGTAGTCTCTTTACATTATTAGCATGAAGAAACTTCAGTAATAACATTTGTAACGATACTTCTTTTGTTACGGTAGGCAGGCTACGATCGAAGCGATCATTCCCTATTATCATATTTTAGTGGCGTCGGAGCTTATCACGCGAAACGTTGGGGTTGAAGACATGACTTTACGGTCGGGTTTCGTACTGAGGTGATTTATGTTTGTGTCTTTTTATCAACGGTAATAAGGGATCCGTTAAGTTTTAGTATCACTATTGATTTTATCAACATGTTTCAAGTAAAGTCCATCAAATGTAAGAGGTACCGTTTTACGTTTCATAACCTTTAAAACGAAATACTCCTATTGGTTGTAGAGTGATGAAAAGTATAATATTAAAACCTGCCCAGAAGTATGAAGAATAATTGTACCAAGTTTCGTTGAAATCCGTTGAGTAGTTTTTGTTTCTATAAAGAACAGACAGACAGACAAACATTTTTATTGATTTCATTTATGGCATCAGTATCGATCACTAATCACCCCCTGATAGTTATTTTGAAAATAGCGAATTTGCGAATGTACAGAATTTACCTCTCTATAGATTTATTATAAGTGTAGATTACTGAAGAATTTGAAACTTTGGCGGAGGTTATCAATGACGCATAGAGGCTTTTACCTAATGATCTACCCCGGTCTCAATTGGGGAGAGGAGTACTTGTGCTAAATTGGCCTGACCTCGATCCGACAATCTGGGTCGCCTGAATAATTCGATTAGCCATTGTTTGAATTACAAATTTTAATATGCCTGTTTGATCTGGTTTGCGTTTGTTATGGAATTCCAATTTTCAATGAAATTTTCAAACCATAAGTCATTTGAACTGAAAAAAATTAATAGAAAAAAAAACCATGTACAAGAAATTTCGACTATGTCGAGCGACTTGCCACTTGCTTTGTACCCGATGACGACTTGAAAATTACCTTTTTTTTTTTTTTTTTTTTTGTTGCACCGGGGGAAAATGCATTTACGCATACCTGCTACTCGGGGACGCAGCAGGTTATGTGGGACTCACTCCGCCTCTAGATGTTAGCGAGACGGAGAATACCCACTAAAAAACCCCGGTCTACACCGTCAACGCGCCTTGGGTGATGATGACGTGGGATCTTGGTATGAACCATAACACCACGCCACCACCAGCGCAGTCCGCTTGCGCAGACTCGACTGGCCCCCCCACTTGGGGCAGCCTAGGGCTCAGGCAGAAGCCGTCGCCCTCCTCCAAGGACGGGATCCGTGCAAGGCAAGGGAGATGTCCCCACACCAACCCTCGCTGGACCCCGTCGGGCGTGCAGTCGCCACCGCACGGTGGATTTTTAGTGTGGTTTTCTCCACTTGAGCTTGCGCCCCCTGGTCCCGACCGAAGTCGGGATAACAGGTGGTTTTTTATTGTGGTTAACTCCACTCGGGCCGGCCAATTAAGGCAAGCCCCCTGGTCCCTCTTGCGAGGGGAAACAGGTACTTGAAAATTACCTAAGAGAAGATTAGTCAGCAAGGAATTAACGATAATAGCGGTAAAACTCTTAAAACACCCGAGTTGTATTGTAACTTTGTAGTAGAAAATTTTTCTCTATCTGGAGAGCTACCAGTTCACTGACCAAATAGGTACATAGGTTGACTGCAAATTTGTATTTAAGTATATTTCATTTTTAACAGCCTTCAAAAATTGTTGTGGGTATGTTTGTTATCACATAAGGTATCTCCTAAAATTGAGAACCGATTATAAAAAAAAAGTCAAAAGTTTTACCTTTCTAGTTGGCCCCATTGTTTGAAGTCGGTTTTTTTTGTTAATTATTAGTAAACCTCCACCGATTTGATGTCACTTGACCCCACTTTTCAGGGCACTGAACAACCGCGACATCTACCTCGGCTTCGAGTACATGGAGACGGACCTGCACAACGTGATCAAGCGCGGCAACATCCTCAAGGACGTGCACAAGCGCTACATCATGTACCAGATGCTGAAGGCCACCAAGTACATACACTCGGGGAACGTGATACACAGGGACCAGAAGCCGTCGAACGTGCTGATCGACAGCGCTTGCAGGTGAGCTGGTTGAGTATACCTACCTCATCATCAGCCCATTGCAGTCCACTGCTGGACATAGGCCTCTCCAGTTTTTCGCCACTTCGGGTTGGTGATCGCAGGGCGTACAGCTGGCTCCTGTGGCGCTGCTGCCCGTCATCGGCCTGTGGTATTTAGATACGCCTTCAATTGTGATGGTTATACCGCCACCAGTCGGTTGCCAGTGCCTTTTGTTATTCGGCAGGATGCACCACGGGCAGGTGAGGTTGGCTTGGAGCGAAATGATGATATGCCGCTCCCTTACATCCCTAATAAGTCGTATGCCTTAGAAATAGACATGGCAATATTTCCTGATGTCAAGAACCTCGTTCCATCTTTTCAACCAAGGCTCTTTCCCTTTAGGGTGAAACTCGCAGACTTCGGCCTGGCCAGGTCAGTGTCCAGTATGTACTCTGGGGGAGAGGAAGGAGCGGACCCTTGCCTCACAGACTACGTCGCGACGAGGTGGTACCGTGCACCGGAAATACTGATTGCTAGCAAGAAGTGAGTATACCTGCCATTAGTTTTTATATACGAGTACAAAAGTTATTTTTAAAACATCGCGCGAACATCGATGACCGACCTATGAATGTATAATAACACAGTTTACATTAAAGGACCAGAATATCTGGTCCTCACACTAGGCTGAGCCTGTCCTGTGAGGAACAGTAGATAAACTTACACAATTTAGGTATGGCACGTACAAAGAGCTATAGATAATATTATAAACTATACATATATTTCAAATCTAGATAATAAATAACAATAAAGAAAAGGAGTTTAAAAACAAAGCACGTTATGAAATACAGTAACAAAAATTTGCAACGGTTCACAGGCAGCAATACGGATGATGACAAGGTATGAAAATGAAGAAAATAATTAGTCCGTCTCTTAGATAATAAAAAAATATAAGACCCGTATTTTTTGTTTTGTCGAAATAACAAGAAAATACTTAGATATAGCGCATTAAAGTTACGGAGTGGGGGCTAACTACGTCACGTTAGAGTATATTTTGTACTCTAACGTGACGTCATGTGACATTTAAAATCTGCCTCTTGTTCAAAATCTTCGTAAGTTTTTGAACAAGAGGCAAAATAAAAAATACGTATCCAATATTTTTCATTAATCTATCTGATGGACATTAAATTATTTTTTAGTCATCATCCCAATTGTTACAATTAATACCTATACCTAGGTTAAATTAATTTTTTTAACATTGAGTTATTATTTATTTGACATGAGCATGATGTGTATAGTGTGTGATCTACTTTCGATTTAAGCCTGAGAGAGGGATGAAGCGCGTTCACCCGACTAAAAACGATATACTCTTGACTTTTTACAAATAACCCATTTATATATCTGTTTTGGATATTTTAAAATACGTAACGTGTTCTACACTCCAAACTTGCCGAACCAGACGGGGATACTTTAATGTAAAGGCGTTTCTTTCATTATAGACTAGCTGTGCTCGCGACTTCGTCCGCGTGGAATAGTTATTTTTTCTCCGTTTTTTTTACATTTTCCATTATTTCTTCACTCCTGATAGTTGCGGCGTGATGTTATATAGCCTAAAGCCTTCCTCGATAAATGGTCTATTCAACACAAAAAGAATTTTTCAATTCGGACCAGTACTTCCTGAGATTAGCGCGTTCAAACAAACAAACTCTTCAGCTTTATAATATTAGTTAAGATTAACGTTTGTTCACAGCTACACGAAGGGTATAGACATGTGGTCACTGGGATGCATCCTCGGCGAAATGCTGACTGGGAAGCCTTTATTCCCGGGCACTTCCACGGTCAACCAGGTTGAACGAATCATGTCGGCGCTGCCGAAACCATCCTTAGAAGGTATGATTTACATATATATATTAGTACAATTCGTCTCAACTTTTTCGTAACGAACATAATTAGTTTGCCAAATATGGTTTCTAGATTATAAAGTCGTCAAAATATGAACAATATTAGAATTTATGCAATGCAACAGTAATAATTATATAAATAAAATAATTTAGACCTCATTTGATATACTTATAGGATATAAACCAAATTTTTATAATGCTATGTTGTTGGTATAGATCTATGTTATTTCGAAATTGAAATTTGATTAAAACCGGTGACAAAGTCTATAGTTCTAAAAGCAATTCTAAACTATCAAGGGGTGGAGGATTCTAAACTATCAAGAGTGGATATTGAAGCCAAAAATGCAATCAGTAAAATGTTTGGCTGTCGTTTCGTTCGTTATACAAACAAAAACTACTTAACGGATTTTGACGAAACGTATGTTTGATTGTGCATCACGCGATACCTACTGCATGGAATTGAATGCAGTTTTCACCAATGTATTGCTGGAGGTCTAACTTAAAATTTAGGCACTATTTTATGGATGTCCATTGTTTTTGAAATCCAATATTCAGGCGCGCGCTGGCACAGCTAGTTTTTAAATAATTTAAAAGACGGACTAATACTTTTTTTTTACCAATGCCACTCAAATCCCAATCCTGCAGACATAACAGCCGTCTGTAGCGGCTACGGTTCGTCCCTAATACGGGAGCAGGCGGCGGCGGGGTCCACCCCAGGCGCGTCGCTGACGTCCCTGCTGTCGTGCGCGCCGCGGGACGCGGCCGAGCTGGTGCAGCGGCTGCTGGTGTTCAACCCGGCCAAGAGGCTCAGCGCTGAGCGGGCGCTGGACCACGAGTACGTGGGGAAGTGAGTACAAGTGTTTAATAAGTAGATGTTATAGCTCGAAGGAGGGATGGAAGATAAACACCTGCCCCTTATTTTTTATCGGACGAGCAGGGATACGGCGAATAGGCACCGTTATATGGTGCATGTTCCTTGCTCGGTGGCGCCGCGGTCTTGTTCGTTTAACAATGATCGCAACGTTGTACAACCATTGGCGCGGTCAATGGGTGACCAAAATTTGACACCGATTTCCTCCGTGCTTTGGAAGGCACGTTAAGCTGTTGGTCCCGGGTGCTATCTTTACCAACTCAGATAGCAGTCGTTATATCATATCAGAGATGATGATAACTCTGACGCCTAAACTGGGAATGGGTATAGCTTACCCTAAGTGTTGCGAAGGTCTGATGGCAGTCGCTCTGTGTAAAAGCTTAGCCCTCGCCAAATCTCTCAGTTTGGCAAGCCGACCCTGAGACAATCGGGAAAAAGGCTAGGATGATGATGATGAACGTGGAGTAAGGTGAAATAAGTTGGGCTAAGGTAAATTTTAATGTTCATTGTCAATCTCTTCGACAGATTCCACCGAGAACGCGACGAGCCAACCCTGCCCTCCGACGTCCTCCTGCCCCTGCGCGATGACAAGCAGATGTCGGTGGACGACTACCGGAACAAGCTGTACAGCATCATGGCGAAGGGGTCGCACACCAACGGCCATGTCAAGAAAGCTCAGCCAAGGTGGGTTTCCTCCTTGCAGTGACCGATGGAGCTCCGAGGAATAATGAATAAAAATATTACTCATCATCATCAGCCTTTAGGCAGTCCACTACTGGACATAGGCCTCTCCAGTTAAAGAAAGATCAGCCAAGGTGGGATTGCTTCTTGTTTGTTTGCGGTTTTGTGCAGTATTAGCCGCTGTTAAGCGTCACTGCTTGACATTCAGACGTTAGTAGTGTAGGAACAGACTTGTCCCTACGAAAAGTGGAAGTACTTCCGCCGGGCTAGGTGATCGTGCTCGGGGACCGCGGTCTGATGGACCAGTTTGGTTTTTCGCCATCTGTTGTTAGAGTTTGTTGTAGCGGTATGGAGATAGGTGTCGCTACAGGCCGCTATAGTAGCTTCGAGGAGTAAAGGGGAATGGCAATCTCCTGATCGCTGTCATATAGCGTGGCTATACATATATATGTCAGTATGTATTGTATAGTAATCCGATGTGCCTGCGCAGAAGTCTCATTTTTGGATGGCGAGAAAAATCTTAGCCAACGGTAATGATCTGCGTATGCGCACAGCGTGTTCTTCTGCGTCAACGAAGTTTGTCGATGCTACTTAAAAAATTGGTTCTGTCTGTGCTAACACAAAACAATATTGAAAATGATAAAAACGCATCTCATATAGGGTTAATGACCAATGTCCTTTTAAAATCCACATCCCATTGTTTTACCTACTGTGTCTGCAAGGCTGTGCATTACGACTTTAATAAAACTCCTGTCGACAGTGCCAAAAACCACACGCTGCCAGCGACGGCAGCTAAGAGCAGCAAGTCGTTCAACGAGTCTGAGCTGTCGCGAGCGTCCAAGCCGAAGCATCTGAGCTCCTCCGCTGATCAAAAGGCCAGGACCAGGCTCGTGAGACCCGCTGAGAGGACGCTCAAGGAGTATCGGTAAGTTGAGGGTCTTAGAGTATTTGATAGTCTGATTTGTATGTAGCGTCCAAGCCGAAGGCCGGCATGGCGGTGGCAACGGACAGGTAACTGACCAGTTACATGCCCGTTGTCACAGCGAGTTGGGCTTCTCTTTCGCTTTCCATCAGGCGTAGGGTAGCCATTATGTCGAGCCACTATTAAAAAAAAACCTGAGCTAGTTGGCTGACCAGGACAGAGCAGACTCGTGAGACCCGCTGAGAGGACCCTAAAGGAATATCGGTAAGTTGAGGGTCTTGGAGTATGCGAGAGTCTGAGTTGTATGTAGCGTCCAAGCCGAAGCACCTGAGCTCGTCGAGAGTTTTACACACTACACAGTATTCCCCCGGAGGCGGCATGAAGGTGGCTAATGCAATCCCCTCTAAGGCCTCCTTTATACGCCGAATCTGGAAGAAGTGAGCGTGATGTGTGGGATTCACCTCCCAGAATGGATGGGAACCCAAAATTCAAATTTGCAAAAATAATGCTCTGCTTACATAGGTATAAAATGCTGGAGCGCTTTGTATGCAAGTAGAGCATTTTTGGTGCGGAGCATATTTCAATTCGGAATTCTGATGCGGCCAGCCTAACCCCGCTAGGCCACCAGTGGGCAACAGCTTGCAGGGATTCCAGAAGCATCGGGCGTCGGTATGACACGATATATGTATTATACTGTTCTACAGGTCAGACCAGACCATTCCGAAGCCGATGCGTGCGACCAGATCGTACGAGAACCAGTGGCTGGAGAACACGAACTGCCACGGAGACTACTTTCAACCAGTCAGGAGGCAGAGCCCCTCGGAGACCGGCGTGATGAGCGGCAAGAAGACTTCGGTCCAGCACAGGTTAGCAAGAATTGGGATGATGACTAAAAAATAATTTAATGTCCATCAGATAGATTAATGAAAAATATTGGATACGTATTTTTTATTTTGCCTCTTGTTCAAAAACTTACGAAGATACATTGATTTTAAATGTCACATGACGTCACGTTAGAGTACAAAATATACTCTAACGTGACGTAGTTAGCCCCCACTCCGTAACTTTAATGCGCTATATCTAAGTATTTTCTTGTTATTTCGACAAAACAAAAAATACGGGTCTTATATTTTTTTATTATCTAAGAGACGGACTAATTATTTTCTTCATTTTCATACCTTGTCATCATCCGTATTGATACCGTTTCTCGGCAAACGTAGTGTGTAGGGAGTGAGTGACGCTCCCAGGCCAGGTGGAGTGACGAGTTAAAGAGAGGTAGGGCATAGCGAATCTTCGCTCGAATTGAGCTGCCCATCCGGGGAAGGACCTCCACCCTATAGAATACCGCAGCCAAATGACGTCTGGGTCGTGTTTCTGCCGGAGAGTAGGGTTTCCGGAGCTCGTGTGGAATTAGGGTTGGGCCGGCATGGCGGTGGCAGTCCACTGCTAGACATAGACCTCTCCAGTTGTTCGCCACTTTAGGCTAAACACTTGGAGGCGCCATAATCTCTGAGCAGGCGGGTTGTGTATCTCCGGGCTAGGCTCCTCGCTCCGGTGGCGCTGTTCCCGGTGGCGGTGTACGCTTTCAATCGTGACGGGTTATACCGCTGCCAGTCGGTTGCCAGCGTCTCGTCTGTTAATCAGCAGGATGCACCACGGGCAGGTGAGGGTGGCTTAGAGCGAAAAGATGATGGGTTTCTCCCCTACATCCCACACATTGTCAATAAGACAATAAAAGATCTTCAACTATTTCTCAGACGGAATTCCACCAGCTTTTCGACCATCACCATCGGCGGTGATGCGGACTACGGAGGGTTCGCTGGACGGAACCAAAGGCACGGGGTGATCACCGCCAGCGCCCTGATGGACCTGAGGACCAGCATCCGGTGAAGACGAGGTGATGAGTGAGGGTCGGGAGCGCACAAGTATGTGTAGATAGAGAAGTCACGTGTTAATTAGTAAGGGGTTGATTTTTTCAAGCGTTTGAAATTGGAACGCTCTATGCAACGACGCACACTTAGCGCTCGAATTCAGTTAGATTACACCGAGCGTTTGAAATCGAACCGAGCGTTCAAATATTATTATAGATAGAACGGTAATGTAATGTTTGCAAAGAGTCGATTTTTCAAGCGTTTGAAATTGAACCGAGCGTTCAAATATTATTATATGTAGAACGGATGTATTATATTATTATTTGTATAGAGGTGATTTTCAAGCGTTTGTAATTGGAACTCTCGAACAACGACGCACACATATCGCTCAACTTTAATTAGATGAGGACGGACTACGTCCCAAACAAGGGTTTTTCAAGCGTTTGAAATCGAACCGAGCTTACAAATATTGATTTTGATAGAACGGTCACGTATTATTTGTAAAGGGTTGATTTTTCAAGTGTTTGGACATCCATCGCTCAACTTCAAATAGATTAGTTAGTAATAAATGTGGCAGAACGTTCATATGGACTGCCTGGTCTCAAAACTAGGATTTTACAAGCGTTTTAAATTCTAACGCTCGATGCAATGACGCACACTTACACTCAACTTCAGTTAGATTACTACGGACCCCCTTGTCTCAAACCAGAGTTTTTCAAGAGTTTAAAATTGAACCGAGCGTTCAAATATTGTTATAAATAGAACGGTCACGTATTATTTGTAAAGGGTTGTAAGTATTTCAAGCGTTTGAAACTGGTACGCTCGATGCAACGACGCACACAAATCGCTCAACTTCAGTTAGATTAGTACGGACCACCTGGTCTCAAGGTAGAGTTTTTCAAGCGTTTAAAATCGAACCGAGCGTTCAAATATTATTATAGATGACAGAACTTAACGTTTATTATCATCATCATATCAATGTCAATATAGATTGTAGAAATGTGACGTCACAAGTCTAATAAGGCTGTGGGCATGCCCACCCTCCACAACGGTGGATGACGCCTGCCGACACTCAACGACTGTTTCCCGCACAAAGTAAGACTTAAAACTAATTAGGTATACATCATCATCATCAGCCTATTTCAGTCCACTGCTGGACATAAAGCCTCTCCAGTTGATCGCCACTATCGGTAAACATCTGGAGGATATACCCATAATCGCCACTGGGTAGACGGGTTGGCGATCGCAGGGCGTAGCATCTCGCGCCGGTGACGCTGCTGCCCGTCATCGGTACGCGGTATTTAGCAACGCCGTCAACAGTTTTAGGACCTGCTGATAAAGTCATTGATAGCTATCTATGAAACATATTTTGTAGGTGCTGTTTTAAGCTTTCACGCTAACATCATTAACACTGTGATTGGTAAATCGTGTAAGTTCTTATAAAACGCAATAGAATAACCAATCTACATCATATTTACAGATAAAGAGTTTTCAAAAATCCAAATGAAAAATATTTTTCTGCATTTTTCATAGGTGATTTATTCAAAATTTATCCATATACCCGCCGCGGCGCTTGCGCTATGCACTCTCCGCGCCGCACACTGAAATAACGGGCGCGGTGTGCCTTTAAATTAGCACAGCTGATTCTGCGCGCATAGTAAAAGGAAAAAATTAAGAATATTTTTTATTTATTAAAATTTTTTTAAGGACATGCAAAGTGTAAATTGTGTGTGTTTTAAGGACATGCAATTAAATATTCACCCTTTTAAAGGATTCCCACGGGTCACATTGCATTTAAGTCAATTCTTCCGTGATAAAGTATCGCCATACTTTATCACGGAAGATACGGAAGAAGGACGATACTTACAAGGGTACTAAAAGATAAGCTATCAGTAATTTAACAGCAAGTGCTTCAACTGGACCTAATTGCCTTTAAAGATACCATGTACCTACCTAATTGCTCAGATTAGAAAACTAGTCATTGAATTTTCCAATTTTGTGTAAGTAGATATTGAAACAACGCGTGGTTTTATAATAAAGAAAATTTCTAGTCTAGTATAAATAATTGTAGGAACGAATTATCTAGTCTAGTTAATATAGCTACAAACAAAAATGTTACGTTATAGTCCATATAATGTAAGATGATTAGAATGACAGCTGTCAGTAAAACTTTTAACAGGACATTGTAAGGACGTTTCAAATTTAACACACGAAAAATCATCACTTTAAAAGGAGTAGAAATATTTATAGAGAACAGTGTTTTTGTTATAAATGTTTTCTTTTAATATTAAAGTTTAAAAAAAGCAAATTACTAGCAATTTGACAGCTGTCATTTTAATCATCTTACATTTTTTGGACTATAGTAAAAAATACTCGGATTCATTTCACTCTAGAACGGTGTCTATAAAAATAATGTTTAAATTCATATTTGTAGAGATGTTTGTATAAAAGATGTGTGACTTATTATAATGTAATGTTTAATATTAAATTAATTATAACTTATAAAATATACTGTATTGATGGCAATTTTTTTTATCATAAATAGTTGTCACTATTTCGATAACCAATAAGTATTTAGACAATGCAAGTTTGCTCAGTTAAAATTAATGTATTAAATTTCAAATTTCGTTCCTACTATCTAATAATGACGTAATAGGGCTGCCTCCGCGAAATGTATAAAATAATAGTAATATAAATGCCAAGATTTTATTAGACTATTTTATTTGAAAAAATTTTACTCAATCAATTACATGCGTAGCTGGAGTTTGCTAAAAGTTAACTCCTGAATTATTAACAGTAAGTCGATTGACTCAGTGATATTAATCTGTTCATGTCTATGTCGTAGTCATCTGGTTGAATCTTCTATTCAATTGAATCGCCAGCGCGTTCATTGAATGACTAAAGTAATATAAATATAAATTCAAAGATGATCATAAAGATATGAACAGTGTTGATATTTTTTTGATTAGATTTACTATAAACTGACTTATTCGTAATAAAAATAGTGCGACAGCATGGATTTACATAATAATACGCCGCCGCCGGATACTTATAAAGAAAAATTATAAACTAAAGTAAATTTGGCCTTTACCCATTCAACGATATGCTAAAATGACGTTCAGTCAAGACTTTGAACGTTTCAATCAATAACTTGACGAGTTGTCCTTTAGTCATTCAATTAAATGTCGTCATTCAATGAACGCGCTAGCCATTCAATTGAATAGGAGATTCAACCAGATGACGGCGACATCCATAAGACTATAGTATCTGCATAAAGGTACTCTACAAACTGGTCTCGAACTTAACATTGACTTGTATTACGAGTACCAGAACATGACTATGACTGAAGGCGGCTCTTAGTCGTTTCTTAAAGTAAACACCAGGAATCGATCATGTTATCATCGCGTCTCTACAGCGGGATCCATACAGTGTGATATTTAAAGAATACCCATTTAACGAGTCCCACAACAGGGATCCGTTATGACAAGGAGGGTCAAAAAGTCATAAAGCTCTTGATTTTTTAAAATTTACTATACAATTACGCCTGATGGAAAGCGACAGAGAAGTTCAAGTCGCTGTGACTACGGGCAAGTAACTGGTCAGTTAGGTACCTTTCAGTTACCACCGCCATGCCGGCCCAACCCTAACCCCCCACGAGCTCCGGAAACCCTACTCACCGGCAGAAACATGACCCGGAGGTCGTTTGGCTGCGGTATTCTATAGGGTGGAGGTCCTTCCCCGGACTGGCGGCTCAATTCGAGCGAAGATTCGCTATGCCCTACCTCTCTTCAACGTAATTTGTGGATGGCCCCCATGGGATCCCGCTGGTTATTAGCAGATACTCGTTATTAGCAGATACAAGTGGGGTCCAACCCCTCTAATTATTATACTGGAGCATGTTTAAGCTTTCCTGGTGTACCTATTGTTGTGTAGTTGACCTCACGGTCTTTTGACACTTTTGTATGTATTTTACAGAACTCAATAAAAACGGTTGTATTGGAGTGTGTATTTTATTGTATTTGCTAGTGATTCTTTTATTTCGCTGGTTACATCTAGGGCTCCATCAAGATACAAAGGTTTTTGGCTTATGCTATCACCTTCATCAGCCTGCAATATACAGAACATAATGTCTACTGCACGGAACTGATATGGAGGAAAAGATTCTGCTTGAATAATTGGAGCTGTAATTTTTTAAGAAAGCCCTAGTATTCATGTTATTGGTAAGGATAAGAGAAGGATAGGTACATCAGTACGATGTGCGTGTGGTGCGAGTATTCTTTTTTAAAATTTCATCCAATCGTTACGAAATTCCAGTAATTTTTTAGGAAATAATTGAGAAAAGTAAATGGTGAAGCCAAAAATTTGTGAAACGTATGGGGAGAAAGTTATAGTCAATTAATTGGAACACTCATACCGCCACGTGCATACACTTTTGAACTAACTTGTAGTCATTCTTGCGTACCCTTAATTGGCTAGTCCCCTTAGAGACTGCTGTCGCTAAAATTCATTCAGGAAATATTGGGACAAGAGAACGGAGACATCTCCGTTCCGTCTTCCATGATATCCACATGGATATCATGGAAGTTTGTACGTAGTACTTAATACTTCCATGGTGGATATTTACTCCGGATCCAGCTGGCCATAAAATACGTATCTTGGGTTGTCTATACCCATGACACAAGCTGCCAATTTGACACATCACCTGCTAGAAGGAACCATCGCATAATGTGAAAGAATTTTCTAACAACATTTACATAATTGGTAAAAAAATGGCAAAAATGATGCTGAAACTGACTCTGCTTTGGAACCTGGTGTTCCTCCTACTTCCGAACTTGGTGATAGCCAACAAGAATGCTAAAAGTGTGGTGCCAGTCTTGTCTCTGGAGCCGACGAGCAAGACGAAGACCAACAAGACTTCTAAGCCTGACCTCGAGGTAAGCATAATAAACAGAGCTCAGTTATTTCAAGCAGAATATCATCCTCAGCCTATCGCAGTCCACTGCTGGACATAGGCCTCTCCAGTTGGCCACTTCGGTCAAACATCTGGAGGCTTTACCCATAATCGCCACGCTGGGCAGGCGGGTTGGGTATCGCAGGGCATAGCTCCTCGCTCCGGTGATGCTGCTGCCCGCCATCGGCTTGTGTTATTTACGTCTTAAATTGTGATGGTTGAGCGGTCACCGCAGCATATTGACGCCTGGAATACCAGAAGTATAACACGCGTGTTGCTGAGCCTTTGAAACCTTTTCATGACCTTTTTAAGGACCCATACTGTAGTCCTGGGAAAGAGCCATAGCCAAGAGAAGGTAGGGAACCATAACGTGGAATTATGCCAAAATCTAATAAAAAAAGGAGCTCATTTTCTATTTCATTTGAAATCTAGGAATACAAGGTTGCGTGAGGTTCCCCTTTACAAAATTGTGTAAACTCTTGACTTTCCAGTACCTCCCGTTCATAACCCTCATAGACAAAGACAAGGACACCAGCGAGTACTGGCGGGAAACTGAGATTCTGTCGCTGGTGAGGAATAAGGAGATGGACATAGGTAAGCCGTTGATATACATGTTGTGAAAATCCTAACAATTTTTCCTGTCAATTAAAGGCCTTTTCAGGGAGGTTTCAGCTTCTGCAGGGGTGGTAGGATTTACCAGCCTGGCTGTCGCCCCGTAAATTCTCCTTACAGTCCTTGAACCCCCTAAATGTGGGATGAGCCACTAAAAGCCTTCTGCCGCTTTCAGGAGTTGCGATTGGGCAATTTTTGAGACTCCTGTTGAATTGGGAGCCAAACTGTCATCGCGAATCCAGTCGGAGGGCCGAGTATTTCAACTGAGTCTTGACCTTTAGCGATTCCATTTATGGTAACGCAATCATCTTTACGACGGTAACCGAAAACTATTAAAAATACGTCTTCGGTTTTGTCTAGCTTGGCCTATGCTTCTGCTGCTTTCAATCTGGCGAGGGAAGGTCAACATGCTCAGCCACTTTAAAAATTAGATTAGGAATAAGAATATTTGATTACTTTTGGGAGCGCGCAGAGAGGTTTGGATATCAACAGAGTGTAACTAGTAGGTTACTCAATCTGAAACCCGTGGCAAATTCTTTAATAGGAGCCTCCTGTGAACTCCACCCACCAGTGAAAAAGACAGATCATTACTACGGCTATTGCTAGTTTTTCACGCAATAGCTACGTCACTATCCAGTAACGTAACTATTGTTTTTTTTTATAGTAGCCCGACATAATGGCTTCCCTACACCTGATGGAAAGCCAAAGAGAAGCCCAAGTCGCTGTGACAACTGGCAAGTAACTGGTTAGTTACCTGTCAGTTGCCACTGCCATGCCGGCCCAACCCTAACCCCCCACGAGCTCCGGAGACCCTACTCACCAGCAGAAACACGACCCGGAGGTCATTTGGCTGCGGTATTCTATAGGGTGGAGGTCCTTCCCACATCACTATCAATAAACAAAAGTTGTGTTTCCCAGACTACGACAGATGCGAACAAAGCAACCCCACGCAGACCTTGGTGCGGATACCGTCCAGGAGGACTGTGAGGCCTATATGCAAGGGCAGGATTGGTGAGTGACGTGAACACGTAACCATTTGCTGTCATCATCATCATTATCAGCCTCTCGATTTCCGCTGCTGGATATAGGCTTCATAGGAACATAGGCCAATCACGTACATCGCCATGTGTTGTTAATAAAAGGCGAAACTATTGATTTTACGTTGCTATAGCAAGCAGCTTATCGTATTATAGAAAGCTGGCAGTGGGCTGGTCATACCAGAACCGATATCATCATCATCATCAGCCTATTGCAGTCCACTGCTGGGCACAGGCCTCTCCAGTTGTTCACTACTTAGGGCAAACATCTGGAGGATATACCCATAATCGCCACGCTGGGCAGGCGGGTTGGCGACCGCAGGGCGTAGCTTCTCGCTCCGGTGACGCTGCTGCCCGTCATAGGTCTGTGGTATTTGGCTACGCCTTCAATTGTGATGGTTATACCGCCACCAATTTGTTGCCAGCGCCTCGTTTGTTATTCGGCAGAATGCACCACGGGCAGGTGAGGTTGGCTTGGAGCGAAAAGATGATGGGTCCGCTCCCTTACATCCCTCGAACCGATAACCATTGAGGTAAACGAGTTCTAGGTTGGATACCGAGCATCGGCAAACGTAGTACCTATAGGACGTAGAATAGCCAGGCGCAAGATACCTGGCAACTGCTAGATGCGAGAAGCCCAGGATGGAGCAAAGTGGCGACAAATTGTGTGTGACCTATGGTCCAGCTGAGAAATGCTAGAGGCTGATTGTGACGATGTTTAAACATTGAAACCCATTCTCGGCGCTTTAAATAATAAATAACCCATGACATGCCACGCTGGGCCACACAGCGCCATCTAGCCCCAAACTAAGCCAAAGTTTGTACTATGGGTACTAGACAACTGATAAACTTACTTAGCCTACATTTTTTTTTGTAAATAAATACATATTATACATAGAAAACACCCAGACCAATACAAACAGACATGTTCATGCACACAAATGTTTGTAATGTGTGGGGATCGAACCCACGACCCTTGGCTCAGAAGGCAGAGGTCACTACCAATTGAGCCACCGAGCCTGTCTTCTGTTTTTGTTTTATCCTTTTCACCACACCAAAAAAGGTCCTTTAAATGTGAAGAAGTCTGTTGAAAAGGAATTTAATTTTGCTGTGTTCCTTTTTTATATTTGTTCCAGATTACCAGCTATGCCCTCAGTGCTCGCATTTCAATAATCAAACGGAATGTGAGCTGTTCAGGGATTCTTGTAGGTCAGTGTATGTCACAGGTAGTGTCCGACTGAAGTAGAGTCCGGTCGATTTCAGGCCGACTAATTTGCTAATGGCTTTCGCCACAACCTTCGGTGGAAGTTGGAACAGATGGTTTGAAAAATTGATGAGTTTTGATAGAAAAAAAGGTTTACGCTTAAAATATGATTTTTAACCTACTATGATTTATTAATCTATTTCCTGTCAGTTGCCACTGCCATGTCGGCCCGACCCTAACCCCCCACGAGCTCCGGAGACCCTACTCACCAGCAGAAACACGACCCGACATTGAACGCGGCAAATTACTGCGGTATTCTATAGGGTGGAGGTCCTTCCCCGGACGGGCAGCTCAATTCGAGCGCAGATTCGCTATGTCCTACCTCTCTCTCGATTTTGCCCCGTTTGGTCATACATATTTAAGTAAGTATACAATACGGAAGGTAAAAAAGAATCGGGAGTTTTGGACGGGAATCCGGGTCATCGAGACATATTGACTAAAATCGGGGTGATCTCCCAGAAAATTGGGAGATTGTCATCGGAGGAAGCCTATGTCCAGCTGTGGACGTTTGCAGGCTGATGATGATGATGAACGTTGACAGTTTGACATGTTGACAGAGAGAGACGCGTCCACCCGTCCGAGTACAACACCTACTGCGACGACAGATACGGCAGGTGGCGCACCATGTTCCTGCCCGCTGACTACTCGCAGTGCAGGTGCTGCGACGAGTGCATCCTCTTCAGAGGTCAGTATGATGGTGGGAGTATATACTCTATTGGCCTAATTCCAGTTACAGCGCCCAATCTCGAAGAAAACTAACCAAGTCATTATCATCATCAACGTTTCTTTTACCTTGATGCTCTACTAAGAAAGTATTGAAAAATAGGGGATTTTTACAGTGGCATGTTGGCACAGCCTACCACCTGGCCATTAAATTTTCTTCTTCTTCGCTTTAGCGTTTTCCCGGTCTACTAGTACCAGGGTCCGCTTTCCTACACAATCTCCTCCACTTTGCCAGATCTTCGGCATCCTTTGGCGTGAGATTGTTCTCTGCCATGTCCGCTCTGACGACATAATTAAAAAATTACATACACATAAGTAATTCTGGAATATTATTCCAGAATTGGACCAGTCCTGCATGGAAGATGAGTATAATTTCGATGCTGAAGAATTTCTGCCGGTTACGACTATAGGTAAGGAAAGCTTGAAAACGTTTTAGTTTTTACTTTCACTCGCCTCAGTGCATGTACAAGTTTATTTCCTTAGTAAAAAAACGTAAATGGAACTTAAAAAATGTAACAAAAACTTGCAGTGAATAAAAATCTTCTAAAATCTTCTTAAATGTTTAGTTGTGTTTTATTATTTTTAAAATTACGTAACATACAACATACTTAACTCTTCGTGAAATAAAGCAAAAAATGTAGAGAAATTGTGATTTCGTTTTTATTTAGATTTTCGTGCTGGCTGCAATCCTTACTGGGGTCATCCGGAGCAAGAAATGCGAGCACTCAGATGCGATAAGAATCTTCGTAGATGTAAGGTTTTAAAAAAACACTATTCTTTTAGACTTAGGTTGTCAATTTGACTGTTTTTTTTTGTATTTACCATAATAGGTTTATTGAATTGTGAATTGATTAGGATAGTTCTTTTTTGTGTGAAAGGGTGTACCTACTTGCTAGTTGGTCTTGGTTGAAGAGATATCTTATCACTCATTCTTAAAATAAAAGTCCGAGTGCTTTCCAGATTTAGAATAGAACCCCATCTCATCCCGTGGGTGTCGTTAAAGACGACTAAGGGAGTATCAGGAAATCGTCATGAATGATTAAAGTTTGAGAACTCCCATATCCTTTCAGT
Organism: Conogethes punctiferalis; assembly: GCA_031163375.1. Taxonomy (NCBI): domain Eukaryota; kingdom Metazoa; phylum Arthropoda; class Insecta; order Lepidoptera; family Crambidae; genus Conogethes; species Conogethes punctiferalis. The sequence continues at coordinate 1,241,497 of CM062099.1, forward strand.
ACGAAAGGATCCTAGAATCCTAGGAAAACTAGTAAGTACCTACGTAAGTAGCGCAGACGGCACACGTTTTGTGCGATAGAGTCTGCGTCTGAGACATTTAAAAAGAGCGTCTGGGTCTGCCGACAGAATGATCGAAGATGTGCGTCGTGTGCGTTGAGTCTGTGAAATATCCGCGACAGATTTTTGCGCGTCGTGTGCGTTACTGCATATACTTAATTGCAAAAAAGTGCGTCACGGATAGTCTGTCGTCTGCGCTGCCTCTTAGTGATAGAAATTTGGTTTCAGGTGTGCCCGTTTCTGTTCCGTCCATACCGAACGAAACTTTGAACATGTAAGTTTGAAAGATACGTCGTTTATAATCTAGATCTTTTGAAATCCAGTTACTATACCTTTCAACAGTGGCGTAATCATACCATTGCAAATTCATCGGATTTTCATGAATGTGTAATAATAAATATCTTGGGAGTTTTGATTCTCCTCTAACCGGGGGCCCCTTGGCCATGCCAGGCCAGAAGAAGAATGCCATGGGGCCCCATGGCATTTTGCGATATTTTACCGACACCCTACAGTTACGCCACAGCCTCTCAGTTTAGTTATTGGATTCTAGAAAATCCTTGCTATGAATTATGTACTTATTAATTAAAAGAAAGTATCTAAGTAGCTTTATCAGTTGTCTATTACCAATAGTGTACAAGATTCGACTTAGTTTGGGACTAGATGGCGCTGTGTCGCATGTCTTGAGTTATTTTCATACGAAATTTGGCATTGTTTCTTTCCAGCCGTCGCAGCTTCCGCTACGAGCCACCCACCGGTGGGCACGACTGCCCAGTCTCCTGCCGCGGCTACGAGTGCTTGCCCGGGCTGGTCCTGGAGCAGCAGTGCGCGCCCGGCGCCTTCCTGCCCGACAAGGAGCAGTGCAACTGCTGTGGCAGCTGCAGTTCTTACCAGCGTTAGTCAAGCAGGCAGACTTTATCATCTGAGCACCGTGGCAAATTCGTTGAAAATTCGGTGATCAGGATAAGTAGTGGAGCCATGACACTACTCTGAGGGAGGAGAAGAAATTTTCTTAAACCGGTTGTTGTGTCGTTCGTTCGGGGACGCGTATCTACCTCCTGATTGACATCAATGCGCGTCCTAAAGCTGAAATGATGATGAAGATGTTTTTTTTTTGGGATAGGGGGCAGACGAGCAAGCGGTTCACCTGATGGTAAGTGATAACCGCCGCTCATGATACATGTGCAACATCAGGAGATACAGCTGCGCTATAAGAAAGAGGTATGCTCTTTTCTTGTAGATTTGGGGGTCGTAACGGTTCGGAAATACCGCTGGCGACAAAGCATTCCATAGTTTTTGTGCGCGGCAGAAAATTGCGACAGAAGCGCACAGTTGTGGACTGCCAAGTGTCGAGATGGTATGAATGAATGGTAATGCCAAGAACGATGTCGGAAGGCAGCGGCTGGATCATTCCGAACAATTCCTCGGAACACTCCACTTAAAGTAGCAGTGGCATACAGCTTTTGAGCCGTCTCAAAAAGATGAAGATGATGATGAAAATGAAGATTCGTGGTATGTTAAAGGCATAATTTTTTAAGTAATATTATATTTTTTCTACATAGAACTGAATCAGAAATGCGCTGAATTCAAGAAGACCGTGCATGAAGTCAATGGAACAAAAGAAATTGAGGTAGCTTATCTTTTATTTATGTAATTAGATTTACGGTATTGGACTTCTGAATGGAAATTAAGAGATCCGTAGAAGAATTAAGATGAAGGACGTAGCTTGGAAGATTTAGATTGAAACAGCAATAGGCAGTGCACATAGCACGAAGAAAAGATGGCTGTTAGATAGGACGCGGATGGGTTGTTCACCGACAAAGTGGTTATGGGATAAGTTTTTAGGATAGCGCTCATATACAAACGGTTATTACGCAAACCTTTAAGCCTCTATATACTGGAAGATTCTTTAAATCACTATGTACGTGTAAATCACCATGTATCTGAATAAACATTTATTCACATATTTTTTCCGGGTGACTTGTAAATTTTTTCTGGGTTAAGTTCATCTTCTCTTCTTAGTTCTTTCTCGTAGCGGAATTTGTAGGTACGTGAGGTGTAGTAGTAGAGTAGGTGAGTCCCAACCACCACGCCTGACTCTCCCCAGAGGCGTGACAGTGCCTATCGCATTCTTCTGTAGATAAAATGTGGACAAGTCTGTTCCTACATTTATAAGGGCGTTGGCTTTAGGTGGAGGAAGAGTTCCTGGAGCCAGGCTGCGACGACGGGCTGGTCTGCCGCCAGGGCAAGTGCCAGGACATCCACACCGTCGAGAGCTCCGTCGGCAGCCGCAAGAAGAGAGACGAGAACACCGAGCCGAATGGTTTGGTCACAATATAAGACATAGACGGGAGAGATAGAGATATAGGGCATAGTGAATCTACGCTCGAATAGGCTATTATGGCTAAAAATTGTAATTAGTCCGTCTTTTAGCTTATTCAAAAATAAAAGACACGTATTTTTTTATTCGTTAATTAGATTAACAATTACAAAGTTATAGCCCGTTGAAATTACGCGTGACGTCACTTGGTTAGGCGTTTTTACGGGAGCGAGTGACGTCAAAGACTCCCACTCTTAACTTTTGATACCTTATATCTTTGCTATTATTTATGTCAATGAAAAAAGGAAAAATACGGCGGGTATGCCTTAAGTCGTGATGGTTATACCTCCAGTTGGTTGCCAGAGCCTCTTTTGTTATGATGCACTACGGGCCGGTGAGGGTGGCTTGGAGCTTGAAAATGATATGCTCGAAGATGCGCAACCGCGATGATAGTAAGGTAGCTTTAGTGAGCTAGTTATTTTGGTATCGGTCGGATCAATTCCGTTCATAGTTTGCAATCCGCCGGAGGTACAATTCTTTACGAGAAGGTCCAGAATTGAGGACCCACCCTCAATTAAAACTACAGAGGTAAACCATTGGTCCGACTGATCTCTCTCCAATAAGATTGCTACAATAGCTACAAGTGTTGTTATTACTATTTCTTAGAGCCGTGCCGTCGTGAGCTGAAGTACTTCAAGAAGAAATATGGAGAAGACGGCCATCTGCACTTCGACGCGCCGCAGTGCACACCCCTCTGGCTTTATGCTCCAGTGCAGGTAAATACATGTTGTGCCTACCTTCAATATACCTAGGGGTGACAGCCTTCCGCTCCCCCAACAGTCCGGTGATGATGACAAGGCCGGCCTGGCCATCATCGTAGTCATTTAGAAAAAAAAAAACCTTCAATAGGCTATTATGGCTAAAAATTGTAATTAGTCCGTCTTTTAGCTTATTCAAAAATAAAAGACACGTATTTTTCCTTCTTTCATTCAAATAAACAAAAGCAAAGATACAAGGCATCAAAAGTTAGGAGTGGGAGTCTTTGACGTCACTCGCTCCCGTAAAAATGCCTCATCGAGTGACGTCACGCGTAATTTCAACGGGGTATAACTTTGTAATTGTTAGTTTAATTTACCATTAAAAAATACGTGTTATTTTTGAATAAGCTAAAAGACGGACTAATTACAACTTTAGCCATAATAGCCTATTCTTTAATTGATGTCATCCATCCACCTCGAAAATGCTTAGGTCCACTTATTTATTAGGACACTGGTAACGAAACAGTTGGAAGAGAATGTAAAGGTGACACTTTGGTAGAAAATGCGCATACCTGAGTCTTACCAGCGTTAAACTCAACCAGGTTATCAGACCCCCGCCTTATTCAGAGCCATATAAGCTCAGATACTAGTTCCTCTCGATTGCTGAGCTTTTCTCCTCGCCAAACGATGGATGCCCCAGGTAACGTCCAAGATATACTTAACATGTCATTCATATGAAAATGAAAAATATCTTTATTCAATTAGGCTTATGACAAGCACTTATGAATCGTCAAACTATGCAAGTACAAATAATGAATCTACCACCGTGTTCGGAAGGTCGTTTTCTACCAAGAAGAACCGGCAAGAAACTCGATAGTAACTCTTTTTGTATGTAGAAGCAAGAGAGAAAAAGAGAAGAGTAGGTGATAACAAAGAACCCTGAGGCACACCGACGTTGATTGCTTTCGATAAGCGGTTACCTATGGACGCGTTCAACACCAGGGCTATCACAAGCGCGTTGCCGACCCTTTAAAAACCTCTTCACAACCTTTTTGGTCCCCATACTGTAGTCTTGGAGGATAGCCTCGGCGGGGAGCTCATTCCATAGCCTGATTTATTTCTATTATTGTTACTTGATTTGAATCCCTTATTGTCAGTGTCGCCGCTTCATCTGCTACTGCGCGCTGGAAGATGGCTCCATCATCCAGGGCATCAAGGTGCCGAGAGTCGAAGTGTCCAACATGAACTGTGGTGAGTTGGTTTTTGGAATAGAGCAGAAAGGTTGTTTGGATGGATATGTACTAATGAATATCCAAACCATCTTTCTATTGGACGATTGTTACTCGTTCACGCCAGAAGTACTGAAAGAATGTATCATGCTCATATACTTGTCAGATTGATAATGGCAATTTATAAGGATACTAGCTGCGCCCCGCGGTGTTACCCGTGGTTTTTCGTTGCAATTATTAGAATTTTTCTCGCCGTAAGAACCATGGTTGGACTTCAACGAACATTTTTAAAAAAGAATTGGCCAAATTGGTCCAGACGTTGTTGAGTTATGCGCTTACCAACACATTTTGCGATTTTTTTTTGCCACGCTGGGCCACACAGCGCCACCTAGCCCCAAACTAAGCCGAAGCTTGTACTATGGGTACCTACTAGACAACTGATAAACTTAATTAATTATTTTTTATTTTATAGATTTCACATTTATCGACATTTACGCGGGCGAAACCGCGGTCTACAGTTTGTACGTTAAAATACTACTGACTCAAGATAAAATTTGAGGACTAACTTTACTTTTTTATTAAATGTTGCTTCAGAAAGAGTGGTCGCAGTTTTGATCCCCACAATCTACGAGTACAAAACACTCGTTTCTATGAACAAGTCTGTTTGTATAGGAAACTAAGTATGCAATAAACAATATAGGTACCTATCTATCTAAGAACCTACTCATAGTATAAGCTTCGACTTAATTTGGGACTAGTTGGCGCTGTGTGTCCAGGGTGGCATGTTTTGGGTTATTTGTTTATTTTATCGTGTTCACATATAAAAATGAATGCTTGACAGATTGTGCCCGAGAGAAATGTCGCACCGGGTCGGATGTGGAGTGTGACGGTTACGGCAACTACAAAGAAGCCGTGTTCACCCCCCACTCCGACGACTGGGTGGACCACGACGAGTATGAAGAAGGTATACTTCTTATAAATATAAATATCAAACAACATCACATACTTTGCTCCGATCCCAAAGTAAGTAGCTCAAGCACTTGTGTTATGGGTATCAGAACAACGAAGGTACCACAAATAAATACTTAAATACAAATATAAACACCCAGACACGGAACAAACACAAGTGTTCATCACACGAATGTTTGTCCCGGTGGGAATCGAAACCACGACCCTTGGTTCAGAAGGCAGGGATCACTACCAATTGAGCCACCGAGCCAGTCAAACTCATACTTCTTATTCTTATCCCTTAACTGACCTACTGGATCGTATAGTATATGTATAATAGCATTAGATTGTGATATATCTCGCGAGATTGTACACCTAAACTGTCGAAAGATTATTATTATTAATTTCACTGTGAAAAACCATACCTGACAGGCCCGGTAGGTAATTTTATTTGGTAGTAACTCCTGACTTCTGGACAAAGGGTCGTGGGTTCGATTCCCCTTACAAACATTCGGGTGATGAACATTTGTGTTTGTTCTGTGTCTGTGTATTTGTTTTTAGGTATATATTTGTGGTACCTTCGTTGTTCTGATACCCATAACACAAGTGCTTAAGCTACTTATTTGGGGATCGCAATGTATGTCATCATCATCATCATCATCAGCCTATTACAGTCCACTGCTGGACATAGGCCTCTCCAGCCGCTCGCCACTCAGGGCAAACATCTGGAGGATATACCCATAATCACCACGCTGGGCAGGCGGGTTGGCGATCTCAGGGCGTAGCTTCTTGCTCCGGTGACGCTGCTGCCCGTCACCGGTCTTTAATACTTAGCTACGCCTTCAATTGTGATGGCTATACCGCCACCAGTCGGCCAGCGCCTCGTTTGTTATTCGGCAGGATGCACCACGGGCAGGTGAGGTTGGCTTGGAGCGAAAAGATGATAGGCCGATCCCTTACAATGTATGTGATGTGGTCTAATATTTATTTATTTATTAGGTTCTACCCATGGAGTTCCTCATCGCACGGCCCGGGAGGCCGTTTTAGAGCTCACCACGCCTGTGTCCCGACCTTTGTGACCCTAGGGCCTAGGGAAATGGGGCCGTAGGGTCAAGGGCCTAGGGAAATGGGGCCGTAGGGTCAAGGGCCAAAGGTGGGGAAGCGCCGTTGTGAATAAAATACCAATGATGTTTGGTTAGAGATTTTGTTACTTTATATTTTGAAATTTTTAATAGTTAAATAAATAATTATAATTTGTATTGATTTGTGGCGATTTTATTCATCAGTGTGTAAGCGATATGAATGTGAATACATTCATAACTTGTATAAGATATGAACCGCTCCTATAAGGCTCTATGCCGGCCCAACCCTAACCCCCCACGAGCTCCGGAAACCCTACTCACCGGCAGAAACACGACCAGGAGGTCATTTGGCTGCGGTATTCTATAGGGTGGAGGTCCTTCCCCGGACGGGCGGCTCAATTAGAGCGAAGAATCGCTTTGCCCTTCCTCTCTTTCCTCGATTATCCTCGATTTAAACTTGAGATATAAATCGCTACATTTATTTGAGTCCGCGCGATTTTTTTTTCATAACCTTCACCTAGCGGCTGAAAGCGGGTATTTCTGGGCGCCCTTGTGACGTCACTGTCACGCCTGAATTGCAGTGTTGCCATGATTGCGAAATACCCGAAAAGTAGGGAGAATTTGTTGTTTTTATATAAGTTCCTCTACATTAGACTTGTATTGTTAGTAATAAGTGGAGTAAATAGTAACAAATTTGCTTTTAATGAATACCATATAGATTTAAAGCCCTTTATTGACAACTAAATACCGTTAGGGTCTTACTTATTTTAAGGAAGACATGTTTTGTTATATTATCGTTATACTTAAACACGTATAGTGCTTAGTAGATGGTAAGTTCATCAAAGTAGATGTTTGATTAGTGTGTAATAAAGCAGTTAAAATAAATATGGAAATAGACAAATGAAAAAAAAAGTATAATGATTTACGTGGCTCTATCATGGTTCCAATCCAGTAACACTTGTAAAGGAATCTATATCATATTGTTAGATTAAAATAGATAGTACTTGCGCATCATAAAACTGCAAAACACATACAATTTATTCGGTTTTATCGCTAAGAATTTAAATCTTTCACAAAAGGAGGAAAATTCCTTTTGCGCAATAAAATTCCCGAGTTCCAAACCTAATGGCTGTTATTATAACACGTGATCTAAACATTTATCGCATACAATATTAAGTGGCCTACATTCAGCTAAAGCATCAAAATGAAGCGATAAAACAAGATAAAACAAACTCAAATGTAATGTCAAAGGTAATTATAATCTGTGCACGGCAACTCTTCGCGACCAGTCGCTCAGTCGATACCTCGCGCGGGCTGCGAGCGTTGTGTTCCTTTGCCTATATTATTGTTTTCACTGTGAAAAACCAAAGTGGCACCGTAAAAAATGCCAAATATTATCAACGAAGTGAAATTAGACTTTAAGGATGTGCTTTTAAGACCTAAAAGAAGCACTTTGAGGAGCAGGAACGATGTAAGTTTTGTTTTTTTTTTGTAGAAGTTCAAGGTTCACAGGAAAAGATTTTCATTACGTCTCGTGGAAATATGTCGTCTGTGTCTGATCTGTTGCATAAATTGTTGTAAAAAATGTAATCTTTCTCTTAACGTTAGTGTGCATTTTAAATTGTGAAACTTTCATCAAACGAAAATAGGAATCCTGTGACTACATAACACATAGTTATTAGGTATTACAAATTTTCTTCGCACGAAAATTTAAAAAAGTATTTTGCTCCGAACAGAAGTCTTATAATTTTTTTTGTTTAATTTTGTCTTGGTCAGTATCAACCATTACCTACCAAAATTTAACATTCTATTGATAAGACAATAATGTTACATAATTAATATTATTAAGGCTATTTTTTAATATTCAGATTTGAACTATAATACTTCTCTCATTAAAAATATTGTACTCATAACCTTGTGTGTAAGGTAATGCGGAAAATCGAATATTGTTATGGTGTATGAACACACATAGGATATTGTGTGCTTTGTAATATTAATGTCTTGGCTTAAAAGGGCACGTTCTCAGAGCCATAAACTCAATAAAAAAAGTTTCATTTAAACCCTGAAGGTTGGCTTTCAACGAACATATTATGCAGTCACAAAATCTAATAAAAATGTTTAATTTAAATAATTGTATCATCATCGGCCTGCAATGAAATGTCCCACTGCTGGTCCAGCTGTGGACTTGTCGACTCGTGGATTATGGTTTCCGGGTTCAGAATAGGATTAGGATTCAGATTAGGATTACCTCATCTCATATCATGGGTGTCGTTGTCATCGAAATCGTAGACGTTTAATAGAATGTCAAAAAACCGGCAGTATTATTCACCTAAGTACCTACAACAAATAAAACCTACTGCTGATGATGGGCCGCTCCCTTGCATTGCAATTGAATACCATTATTATTTTGTGAAGGAAAACAAAGGAACATATTTTGAATTTTGGATTTTATTGCTTTAGGTAGGTAGCTAGATTACGTGTCAGATTACAAAACTAGAATAGGGTAGAGATAACCCTCGTTTATTTTCGTGATCAGTCACGAAGTTTATTCGATCATCAATTTTGATTTCCGTGACAGAAGGTATTATGCTGTCTTCGCATAAAACATTTTTTTTACATAATTTTCCTTTCGGTACAGTGTAAAAAACTAAACAGTAAGAAATATATAAATAAATCAAATACCTTTCTTTACAGACAAACACACAAGTACGCACACCAACCAAACTTACATTATAATACCCACTTTACCTTTTCTTATTTTGTTTTTATTTCTTTTCTTAAATTGTCAATTAACATTTCTTTTGAAATTTCCTTATTGTATAGAAACACTAAGAATTGTACAATACATACCATTCCTACACATGCCATTTCTTTTGTAAAATTGATATTATCTTCTATACTTATATAATAAATCTGTAGAGAGGTCAATTCTGTACATTAAATATATTTTCAAAATAACTATCAGGGGATGATTAGTGATCGATACTGATGCCAAAAGTGCAATTAGTAAAACTTTTGTCTGTCTGTATGTTCGATAAAGAAACAAAAACTACTTAACGGATTTTATCGAAACTTGGTACAATTATTCTTCATCCTCCTGGGCAGGTTTAGTATACTTATCATCACGCTACAATCACTAGGAGCAGAGCAGTGAAGGTAAATGTTGGGAAATCGGGAGAAGTTGCTCCTTTTGTAAGCTTACGTCGCGTGTGCAGCCTTAATATAATAGTTAAATCCCCTTAAAATTTTATAAAAAATATTTATGTTTGTCTTGCAAAAACTAGTTATAACTGATATTCGATTCAGACATCAGTAAATTCTAGTATTCACAAACACAGTAAAGTACAGTAGTAAAGACTAGTTCTTACTAAGAACAAGTTTTAACTGGAACATTTACATTAAACAAATTAAAAATATTACAATTAATTGTCCAGTTGTTTTACTGTCCACGTCTTTTACTATCCGCAATGACGACAAGACAACATGCTAACATGAACAGTTATTATTTGTTTGGTTTTCTGATTACGGTAAATAAAGGCTCTGCTTTGCACGCCACGGGGACACGAAGGGGCTTGCTAGATACTTTGATGAAGCGATATCGTCTCTGTGGCGACCGTAAACAGTTTAAAGGTTAAGGGCACGAAACGGTCAGGTAGGGATATCCCCTAACTTCATGAACAGTTCTATAGTAAGCAAATTATGGTGGTAACAAAAAGCTTTTGTTTTTTTAGGGTTTTCTGGAAAGGAAAAAACGAAACCCTTAAGTATAGAATATCACTTTATTGTTCGTCCGTCCGTCCCTCCGTTTTTTAGGAACACGTAGAGGTATCGAGCTGAAATTTAATATCAAATAGGTACTTCCCTTGAATCTATGAAAATTTAATAAAAAAAATTAAACTTCTAAGCCATGGGAAAGGCTCTAAGCCATGCTGCAAAGGGATTCAATACCTACTAGAAGTTCTGGTGAACTCATCACCATCAGCCCATAGCAGTCCACTACTGGACATAGGCCTCTCCTTGTTCGCCGCTCCGGAGAAACATCTGGAGGCTTAACCCATAATTGCCAAGCTGGGTAGACCGGTCCTCGCTCCGGTGACGCAGCTGCCTGTGATATTTAGCTACGCAATTATATAATTTTGTGAACTGTTGAATAATGAATGCTGAAATCAGTATCGTTTCCAAATGAGTCACTTCCAATCAATAAAATCACCCTACAAACGTGATGCCAACCAGCTGATTCAAACCAAGGAAGCATCGGCTGCCTTGGCATATCAGGCCGTAATTGCGAATGTCTACAACACAGATTACATAATCTACACACACATCACAGATAATGTCGGGCGAACGATATATTATCAGTCTATCGGTTCGTATCGTCAAGATTAAATACTCTCGTTGGAAAGTGAGAGAAATATATACAATTCTCGAAGATAAAAATATAGAACAAACATACGCAAAAAAAATATTCAGTCGAATTTAGAACCTAAAAAATGCAGCACTATTTTATCGGCAACATTTGATCCCAAGAGTAAAATTTCATCGGCAACCCTTATTTTTGAAGTCGGTGCCAGATATAGTATATAATTAGTAATAAGTAAATATATTTTGTCGTGTGGATTTGCCGGTCGCGCGCGTCATACAACACAACAACACGTTACTTAGAGGCTGGCACCGACTCCAAAAATAAGTGATAATTGTAAATATAATTATATTATATAGTTATATTTAATATAGGTAGGTATATTATGTAGATAATTACTTACATTATTTATCGCTTTTTAGTTATGCAGGTAAAGTTTGGGTCGTTTGTGTTTTTTGAAGTCGGTTTAATTTTTTTTCTAAAAAGTAAATTTTTCAGCAAACAGTAATGAGGTTCTCAAAAAAGAAAGGCTTTAAACCACAGTTCTACTCGTATTTCTAGTGTTCAGTTGTTTTTATTGTAAAACAACATACCTATTACTAAAGGATGACTAAAAGGTTACGTTGACCAACGGTTTTAATTAGACAGATAACAGAGGGGATCTAACCGGAAACATCTGGATTTGCCCAATCAAAGATCACGGTCAAACGGTCTACGAACTATTAAGATAAATGTGGTCAATTTGTAGACAATGATTTCTGAGAAACAATACTGAAATATAGGTAGGTGGTTCATTTTTGAAGTAGGTACAGTGTGATCCCTCGCGATTCTCGAGATGTAAAAGCGACCCATGATCTTTTAGCTCCAAGCCACCCTCATCTTCCCGTGGTAAATCCTGCCGAGTGTTGAATTATAAACGGGGCTCTGGCAGCCCCCAGGTGGCGGTATAACCATCATGATTGAAGGCATAACTCAATACCACAGACCGATGACAGGCAGCAGCGTCACGGGAGCGAGAAGCTACGCTCTGCGATACCCAACCCAACAACCCGCCTGCCCAGCGTGGCGATTATGGGTATATCCTCCAGATGTTTGAACAACTAGAGAGGCCTATGTGGACTTCCGACTTACCCTCCAGATGTTTGCCCTAAGTGGCGAACAACTGTAGAGGCCTATGTCCAGCAGTGGACTGCAATAGGCCGATGATAATAATCTATCATTCACGCCGGCAATAGCCGCTACTATCACGCACGTGCTAGCGTGAACACGCGTACATGTGCACGCGCGTTTGATTAACACAGCCGCTAATTAACTGTCCCATTGTGGAACAGATAAAGCATGCTTAGTTCAGTTCAGGTTATTGAGACTAAGAGCGTAACTGATTGGTATTGTAGCAGAGATGTGATAAGAGTTATAGGTACTATATATAGGTACAAGCACGAAGCAAGGTACAAGCTTCGGCTTAGTTTGGGGCTAGGCGACGCTGTGTGGCCCAACGTGGCATGTCTTGGGTTATTTATTTTATAGGTACCATATGTAGTCGTTTTCGTATGAACTTTTAAAAATTTACTAAAAATGAAGTCATGAAATTTTACATAAGGAATTCCTTGGAACATTTCCTTCAAAGCGAAAAAATATATTAGCTCAGTTCACCCCATAACTTTTGGCACGTCGTCCGGCTCCAATATTACGCAACCTAAGCCCGGGTAGCGCCGGTCCCCCATCCACCGAACCCGTGGCCTTATTACCGCCAGCGAATTTCAGTAACTGCCGACATTGTAGCCACTTGGCAACGTGCCTGATATTCTGTCTGTAGGCCGGAGACATTTGTAGCGTGGTAGAGTTTACTGTATCGATGAGAAAATAATAATAGAAAGTATTTCGTTAAATAGGCTATTATGGCTAAAATTGTAATTAGTCCCGTCTTTTAGCTTATTCCAAAATAAAAGACACGTATGTTTCCTTTTTTCATTCAAATAAACAATAACAAAGATACAAGGCATCAAAAGTTAAGAGTTGGAGTCTTTGACGTCACTCGCTCCCGTAAAAATGCCTCACTTAGTGACGTCACGCGTAATTTCAACGGGCTATAACTTTGTAATATACGTGTGTTTTATTTTTGTATAAAAAGACGGACTAATTACAATTTTTAGCCATAATAGCCTATTGATTTTGGTCGCGCAACGCGAAAGTGTAACTTCGTCACAAATGATTATCTACGTCACAAGCCTAGCCTGGTGTAGAAATCACAGCAACCTTGTGTACTAGACTCTTCTCGACGCAACCTTAATTTTTAGAGCACATTAAAGAAAAATATGTAATTTTTAGGTTGTTAAATAAACTTTCTTTTTATAAATTCATCATTATCATCATCAGCCTATTGCAGTCCTCTACTGGACATAGGCCTTTCTAGTTATTCGCCACTTTTGATAAACATCTGGAGGCTTTTATAATCACCACGCTGGGAGGCAGGCCCCTATTTCCCACTGGGCACTATGGGCACGTGCCCTGGGCCCTGTGATCGAATCGGGCCCCCTAGTTCTTGCCAGATTACCAAATGATAACTGATATTTAGATCATAGGGGCCACATGATCCTAATGTGCCCAGGGCCTCAAATAGTTTAAAGACGGCCCTGCTGGGAGGGCCGGTTGGCGATCGCAGGGCGTAGCTTCTCTCTCCGGTGACGCTGCTGCCCATCATCGGCCTGTGGTATTTAGCTAAGCCTTCAATTGTGATGGTTATACCGCCACCAGTCGGTTGCCAGCGCCTCGTTTGTTATTCGGCAGGATGCACCACGGGCAGGTGAGGTTGGCTTGGGATAAGATGATAGGGCGCTCCCTTACATACATGATATCTGTACCAAAACCCTGAGAAGCTGAAAGCTCATAAAGTCCCTTAGTCGTCTCTTACGATACCCACAATCCATATATGCCGGTGATTTGTATTCTTAAGTCTTTGACTGCCGAGAAACTAGACACAATAGAAAAACTATTGTTTGCCGGTCACCGGTGACCGGCATGGCGGTCAACGTGTTAATCTGTTTCCGCTCTGGTATAGCTCATTCTTGCTAAGCTGCAGTATCAAAGCTGATAGTAATAACTGAACCCTCGTTTCCAGGTCTTCACTCCACTCCGCTATAGCTCTGTCTTACTGAGCTGCAGTATCAGAGCGGATAGTAATCACTGAACCCTCGTTTCCAGGTGGACCTGTACCGGGAGATCACATTCCGCAACTCCGGGCAGACGTACCGGGGTGTTCCGGTCATGGCCAGCAACATGGACACGGTGGGCACCTTCGAGATGGCCCAGGAACTGTCCAAGGTATGAAGAAAAAACCAACGAAATATTCGGTGAACTGCGTTAAGATTTTCATACAAAAATGGAAAAAAAAGCAATAAATTTTTGGGGTTCTCCGTACTACTCAAATTTTTTTTCATCAAACCCATACGTGTGGGGTATCTATGTCTTCGAAAATGATATTATTGAGGTTTCTAATATAATATTTTTCTAATCGGTTTGAACGAAGTTTTATAATAGAACTAGCTGTGCTCGCGACTTCGTCCGCGTGGAATAATTATTTTTTCCCCGTTTTTTTTACATTCTCCATTATTTCTTCGCTCGATAATTGCAGCGTGATGATAAATAGCCTAAAGCCTTCCTCGATAAATGGTCTATTCAACACAAAAAGAATTTTTCAATTCGGACTAGTAGTTCCTGAGATTAGCGCGTTCAAACAAACAAACAAACTCTTCAGCTTTATAATATTAGTTATTAGTTAATATAGAATAGAATATATTTATTGCACCATGTTTATAGATAGTTCACATACAAAGTACACTTACTAACTTGTTCAACATATACCCTATAGACCCATAGTAAGGGTATGGCAACATTTATGATTCATACCTATTCTAATACCATAATTACAATGTTCTTGATAAATAGAACTCTACATTATAATATTTACTTTGTAATAATTCAGTTACTTTGTCCAACTATTTATTTGTAAGAGAATAATAACCCAAGACATGCCACGCTGGGCCACACAGCGCCACCTAGCTCCAAACTAAGCCGAAGCTTGTACTATGGGTACTAGACAACTGATAAACTTAGATACATTTTTTTTGTTAATAAATACATATTATAAATAGAAAACACCCAGACCAATACAAACAGACATGTTCATGAACACAAATGTTTGTACTGTGCGGGAATCGAACCCACGACCCTTGGCTCAGAGGGCAGAGGTCACTACCAAATGAGCCACCGAGCCTGTCAATAGGCACATAGGTAGTTCTTAGTAATTATACAATTAGGTATTATTCTAGAGTTCTAAGACTACCTAGTTAGTTAATCTAGATTCAGACCTTTGTTCATATAATGAGTGTACCTACTGTATGTAGGTATAATTCTAAGACGAGTTAGTTAAACTATGTACATTCAACCTTTGTTTTAAATAGTGAGTGTACTGTACCTTTGTAGGTAGGTACATTATACAATGGCTAACTGTATTTTTAATAATACTTTGTGGGGCTGCTATCTGTTTAATTGTACCTTTGTTTATTGCGAGCAAAATCTAGGGATTATGTTCATAACATTCTATACTGGTATAGTCATGCACCAAACATTCCTTTCTTATAGTGAACTATTTTTCTATAGTGAACCCGCCCCGGCTTCGCACAGATGCAATAATAATAGGTACGATAAGATCGCCTAAATTCTACTACATAATTATGTTAAGTTTGTAAGTAATGCTAATGGGTTCTCGTTTAGAATACGAATAAGATTTTTTTATTATTTTAATAATTTTTTTTTGCCCAATAAATAATGCCTAACTATTAGTAGTAGTATAAATAGACTTGTCCTTATAATTCTACCAGGAGTGCCGGCCGCTTAATTTATCATCTGCGGCTGGCCAGGGCAGGCAGGGATGTGGCCGTATGCTTCGGCGCTACCCGTGTCCCTGCAAGTTCCTGCTCACCGGCGACACAGGGGGGTTTAGTGGGTATGCCCCCCCATTTTGGGAGGTGTGAGTCCCACACACCATGCCGCCTCCCCCCGGAGGCGGCATGAAGGTGCCTAATGCATACCCCTCTAGAAAAAAAGTCCTTATAATTCTTAACAGAACAAAACGGGAAACGCATTCGTTCTTCAGTAAAATTTAACAGTTCCAATCGGAAACTTTACGATACACTTTATCAAGGATTTATTAAAACAAAAATGGCCGCCAGACGGCCTCCATAATGAACTCAATGACTCTTTAAGTGGTCGCAACTGACCGACCAATGGCTTTTGTTGCAGCACGGGCTGTTCACGTGCATACACAAATACTACACGATAGACCAGTGGAAGAAGTTTGCTGCCGACCATCCTGAGTGCTTGGCGCAGATGGGTAAGCGACCTTAATAATAATCCCTACTTATTATACCGGATTTAAGAGAGCCTATCATCTTATCGCTCCAAGCCACTAGCCTGCCCGTTCCTGCCGAATAACATACGAGCCTCTGGCAACCGACTGGTGGAGGTAAAACCATCACGATAGAAGGCGTAGCTAAATATCACAGACCGATGACGGGCAGCAGCGTCACCGGAGCAAGAAGCTCGCCAACCCGCCTGCCCAGCGTGGCGATTATGGGTATATCCTCCAGATGTTTGCCCTAACTGGCTCGCTCCCTTACATCCCAAGAATTGCGGGACTTTTTAAACAACTTTCCAAAAAAGATGAGGTTCTCAATACGATTGATTTTTTTATTGTATGTTTGTTACCACACCATATCTCCGAGAACGTGAAACGATTTGGAAAATTATTTTTATGTTCGGAAGGGTGTACTTCCTAACGAGTTGGTCACATTATCACATAACGAAGTCGGTGTTTTTTTTCACTAAAAAACTTTTGATTAAAAATAGAAGACTTTTGACTTTTGAACTGCGATACTTAGGCTTTTTGAATTGCGATAGGCTGATGTTGCTGGTTATTTTTGGCAGCGGCCAGCTCAGGCACGGCTGAGGCGGACTTCGAACGGCTCTCCGAGATCCTGAACAGCGTCCCGGAGCTGAAGTTCGTGTGCCTGGACGTCGCCAACGGGTACTCACAGCATTTCGTCGAGTACCTGCGCAAAGTGCGGGCAGGGTTCCCTACACACACGATCATTGTGAGTCATCGATAGCCAGACCCCCTCTTTCCTAGTGGGCACTATGGACAAGTGCCCAGGGCCAGGGTCGATCGCGGGATCGATGGGGCCCCTCAGCTCAAATACAGTATCTGCGCAAAGTGCGGGCAGGGTTCCCTACACACACCATCATCGTGAGTCATCGATAGCCAGACCCCTCTTTCCCAGTGGGCACTATGAGCAAGTGCCCAGGGCCCCGCGATCGATGGGGCCCCACAGCTCAATTACAAAATACAAAATGCCTAGTTTCTGCCAGGGCCGACGAAGTAGTGTTCTTTCAAAAACAATAGGGGCCCCATTATCCTAATATGTCCAGGGCCTCCAATGGGTTAAAGACGGCCCTGTCGATAGCCTAATACTCTTTTGATTGTGGTCTCCTCCAAAGACAGGGCCCCTACCACCAAAATCGAAAACGATAGTTCGTTGAACGGATCGCGTACTTTTGCACCTTAAATGACTCCCACTTGTCCCTCCCGTGTTCGAATATATGAACTAAAATTAATCCAAGTCGATTTTCATTAATTTAATTCATATAGGTATAATAATATTATGATGATAGGCCGCCCCGAATATGTATGTATACGGGGATGTAAGGAAGCGGCCTATCATCTTTTCGCTCCAAGCCAACCTCACCTGCCCGTGGTGCATCCTGCCGAACAACAAACGAGGCTCTAGCAAACCGACTGGTGGCGGTAAAACCATCACGATAAAAGGCGTAGCTAAATACCAACCCGTCTGCCCAACGTGGCGATTATGGGTATATCCTACAGAAGTTTGCCCTAGGTGGCGAACAACTGGAGAGGCCTATGTCCAGCAGTGGACTGCAATAGGCTGATGTTGAATCGCCAATTTTTACAACATGTTTTTGTATGTATCTACCTACGAGTAGAATGCAAAATAAAAGTTGAGTTTAATAATGTTCGCTACGAAGCAGCAATTGGGAAAACTGCCTAACAAATCAAAAGCTTTTCACAGAAACATTTAAGAGATGTGAACGAGAGACTTGCTGAGAGAGTGATACCTAACCAATAAATTTTTGGCAGTCTGTTTGTATACCTACCTACGTAGGTAAGATAGGTGATGGTTGTCTTTTCATATGTTTCAGGCAGGCAATGTGGTAACGGGCGAAATGGTGGAAGAACTTATTCTGTCCGGAGCCGATATCATTAAGGTATGTTTTAAGATGTCTAAACACTTTAATTAATACTAGCTGTGCTCGCGACTTCGTCCGCGTGGAATAGTAAACTCAAAAACTCAGTAGTAAAGTAAAAAAAACGGGGAAAAAATAACTATATTTTTTTCCCCGTTTTTTTGACATTTTCCATTATTTCTTCGCTCCTAATAGTTGCAGCGTGATTAATTAATATACATTCGTTGATTTCCTAGATAAATCATCATCGACCTATTGCAGTCCACTGCTGGCTATAGGCCTCTCAAGTTGGCCATTGTTGGCCCATTTTGGTCAAACCCTCCAGAAGTTTGGTCTCTTTTTATGGTTACGTAGCCGAATGGCAAAAAGTCCTTAAAGGGACAGGAATGAGGAACTAAACCTTTTGGTGCGCGCCACTATTGTCTGTATGGTATGCGAATGACAACGATGTCCAGCACGTTGTTTGGCAGAGGAAAGGAGAGGATGGGATTAGTTGTGTAGGAACAGACTTGTCCCTACGAAAAGTGGAAGTACTTCCGCCGAGCTAGGTCATCGTGCTCGG
This sequence comes from Conogethes punctiferalis, assembly GCA_031163375.1. NCBI lineage: Eukaryota > Metazoa > Arthropoda > Insecta > Lepidoptera > Crambidae > Conogethes > Conogethes punctiferalis. The sequence continues at coordinate 1,260,130 of CM062099.1, forward strand.
GGACCGCGGTCCGATGGACCATCTTGGTTTGTCGTTTATGTATACCTAGTCGTGATGAAAACTGCGTATGCGAGTTGTAGGTATCCATACAATTTGTATGGAGCGATTTCGTTCTCTATGGAAATTACGTGCCGCGGATGTTACATCGCCATCTGTTGTTAGCTTTTTTTTTTCTAGAGGGGAATGCAATAGGCACCTTCATGCCGCCTCCGGGGGGAGCCGGCATGGTGTGTGGGACTCATACCTCCCAAAGTATGAGGGCATACCCACTAAACCCCCCTGTGTCGCCAGTGGGCAGCAAGTTGCAGGGACACGGGTAGCGCCGAAGCATACGGCCACATCCCTGCCTGCCCTGGCCAGCCGCAGATGATAAGCGGCCGGCACTCCTGGTCCGGGGAGGGCAAATACCCCTACCCCCGGATCTGTTAGCTGGCGGAACTAGTGATTGCATATTGTAGCGACGTGTAGATAGTTATAGCGATGTGAAGATAGGTGTCGCTACGGAATAACTGTTCGGAGCATTCCCCATTGTAGAGACGGTAGAGAACACCACTGATCTGGATCTGGTCTTCCCGTTTGACTCCAGGTGGGCATAGGGCCGGGTTCCGTGTGCACGACGCGCATCAAGACGGGTGTGGGGTACCCGCAGCTGTCGGCCGTCATCGAGTGCGCAGACGCAGCGCACGGACTCAAGGGACACATCATATCTGTGAGTAGCTTTTGATATCTATGCCATCGTGATTAGATTTTTTTTAATATCTCGACATACTTAATGGAAGGAAAATATTTCCATTATGTCATTATTAGGTAGGGACTTGTCTCTGTGACAACGGGAAAGTAACTGGTGAGTTACCTGGCAGTTGCCACCGCTATGCCGGCCCAACCCTAACCCCCCACGAGCTCCTGCAAATGTTTGGCGCGCAAAACTCGTGAATCTGTTTGCAGAAATAAATTATTTATCTGAGGTTGAGGCAATATGTTATGTATGTAGAATATGTATTTCTTTATATAAAAATTATGTAATTAAGTATCAGTTGTCTAGTACCCATAGTTCAAGCTTAGGCTTGGTTTGGGACTAGATGGCGCTCTGTAGCCCAGTCTGGCATTTTTTGGGTTATTTAACTATCGTAGACCGTTGTAAAGAGTCCTGGTACTTAATAGTAGTAGTATTAATGGATTGTAAGTAAATTTTAAAAGCTGGTGTAATGTAAAACAGTACTGATCGGATTAGGTCCGATCTGTGGGTCCGATAGACCATCTTAGCTTGCCGTATATATAGTTAGTCGTGATGAAAACTTCGTATGCGCGTTGTAGGTCTTCCATAGAACTTGTATGGAGCAAATTTGTTCAGTATGGAGATTACGTGGCGCGGAAGGTACATCGCCATCTGTTGTTAGCAGGCGGAACTAGTGATTGTATGTGTAGCGATTTGGAGATAGATGTCGCTACAGAACCTTATTTTCTTTGTTGATGCCCAAAAACTACGATAGACTGAACTGAATCATTTATATCTTGCCCAGGACGGCGGTTGCACCTGCCCCGGCGACGTGGCCAAGGCGTTCGGCGCGGGCGCAGACTTCGTGATGGCCGGCGGCATGTTCGCGGGCCACGACCAGTGCGGCGGCGACGTGGTCACCCATCCCGACGGCCGGAAGGTCAAGCTGTTCTACGGCATGTCCTCCTCCACGGCTATGTTGAAGCACAGCGGTGGCGTGGCGGAGTATAGGTCTTCTGAAGGTAAGACCGGCATGTAGCGACATCTATCAATTTTTTTTGTTTTTTTTTTATAGTCATCATCATCATCAGCCTTATTGTAGTCCACTGCTGGACACAAGCCTCTCCAATTGTTCGCCACCTAAAGTAAACTTCTGGAGGATAATATACCCATAATCGCCACGCTGGGCAGGCGAGTTGGCGATCGCAGGGAGTAGCTTCTCGCTCCGGTGACGCTGCTGCCCGTCATCGGTCTGTGGTATTTAGCTACGCCTTCAAACGTGATGGTTATACCGCCACCAGTCGGTTGCCAGCACCTCGTTCGTTATTCGGCAGGATGCACCACGGGCAGGTGAGGTTGGCTTGGAGCGAAAAGATGATGGGTCGCTCCCTTACATCCCATTTTTTATAGTGGCTCGACATAATGGCCTCCCTACGCCTGATGGAAAGCGAAAGAGAAGCCCAAGTCGCTGTGACAACGGGCAAGTAACAGGTCAGTTACCTGTCAGTTGCCACCGCCATGCCGGCCCACCCCAACCCCCACGAGCTCCGGAAACCCACCGGCAGAAACACAACCCAGAGGTCATTTTACTGCGGTATTCTATAGGGTGGAGGTCCTTCCCCGGACGGTCATTTCAATTTGAGCGAAGATTCTTTATTTCGGCTATGTATTCTCATCATCATCAGCCCACATCAGCCCATATTTGACAGGCTCGGTGGCTCATTTGGTAGTGACCTCTGCGTTCTGAGCCAAGGGTCGTGGGTTCGATTAGGTCCGCACAGTACAAACATTTGTGTTCATGAACATGTCTGTTTGTATTTAGTCTGGGTGTTTACTTTAATAAGTATTTATTTACAAAAAAAGTATATAAGTAAGTTCTTCAGTTGTCTAGTACCCATAATACAAGCTTCGGCTTAGTTTGGGACTTTGGGGCTAGACGGCGCTGTGTGGCCCAGCGTGGCATGTCTTGGGGTTATTTATTTATTTATTTGGCATTATTTAAGAACGCTACGTAGTCTGATGGCAGTCGCTCTGTGTAAAAGCTTAGCCCTCGCCAAATCTATCAGTTTGGGAAGCCGACCCTGAGACAATCGGGAAAAAGGCTAGGAGGATGATGATGATTTAAGAACGCTACGTATCCAGGTAAAACAGTGGAGGTAGAGTACCGAGGGGACGTGGGGGTGACGGTGAAGGACATCCTGGGCGGGCTCCGCTCGGCGTGCACGTACGTCGGCGCGGCGCGGCTGCGCGAGCTGCCCCGCAGAGCCACCTTCATCCGCTGCTGCCGGCAGGTCAACGACGCCTTCTCGTAAGCACTTTAGGACGTTTGACCCTTTTACAAGTGACGTGTACCATATACGGCACAATGTACCACATTTGGCATATTGTACCGCATATGGCACAATGTACCATATATGGCACATTGTAACGCATATGGCACAATGTACCATATATGGCACATTGTACCGTATATGGCACAATGTACCATATATGGTACATTGTACCGCATATGACACTATATACCATATATGGTACATTAGTGGAACGCTAGTTGTCGAACTATCGTTAGTTTTCATCTGCATAAGACGACCCTGATTTGTACCACATATGGGACATTGGTTTCTCGTATTGCTAATTGATAGTTGACTATCGATAGGCTTAGCGATATTCCTATTGTATCCAAAAACTGATTTATCAGTCGGCTGTTAAAGCTTATATGTCAAGACATCATTTAGTTTTAGGTATTATTTACTGAACACCTACCTAGATCATCACCCTTGCAATCAGTCGTCTTTCGAGATATTTCGGTCTCTTAAACTTTATAACACCATTGAAAGATCTGGCTTTAGCTATGTAGCTAGCATATGCTAGCTTGTACCATAAATGGGACAACGGCTTGTCATGTGTCATATATTAATACACGTCACTGTAAGGTTATGTTGGTTTATTTGGCAAGATATTTCTGGGATGACAACGTTGTACGGGAAATTCATTTTGTTGCTACGAAGTAAACCATACATTCACATGAAGGTTATGCTGAGCTAAACACAATTATGAAGCTATCTGCTGATCTAATACACATAATTATATACTCTCTTTTGGTACTACACAACAGGTGATCTCTACTGCCCTAACTAAAAATTGGAACTTGTAATGAATCTTTCTCTATGGCGTGTGCAAAATGAATCGTATTTGAATCCCGAGATGTATTGCAATGTGACCATTGTTATAGTTATAAGGCCTCTCTTTATTAAATCAAATTTTAATATCTATGAATATGATGTCTATAAGTACTAAAGTTCGTTTTAAGTTTCTTATTCTGGAATATAAATGAATACATACATCAATGTCTATTATCCAAATGTTTATCTTCCTGTGTTTTGATATTCCTGAACTATTTAATAATGTTATATTTAATGCTCAATGTCTCGTAGCTCCCTCTTTTAGTAAGAATTCCTCTACTTATAATAGGAAATTAAAGAGGAAAGAAGGATCAGAAGGAGCAGAAGATTATCTGGCGCATTTATTCATTTATCACCAAAAAGAGATAGCTAACTTTTGTACTTACTTGACAGTATATAGCCTTTTCATTAATCCAGAGATGGCCTATTCAAATTAATTAATTCCTAGCTAGATCAATGCTATGTACTTATACTTACAAATAGATTAATGCTTATAGACTATTTATGTTAATTAAGTATAAATTGTGTTCTGAAGCGTAAAGGTATGGTAAATCTGTGAGCCAACGTTCTAATTTTTGAACAAATAAAATATTCGTCTACTATTTTATTTATATCTTTAAATATAAGTAGGTGTTGAAATGTTAACTTTGTTATTTTACAGTTGTGTCTTAGTAAAAAGGTACCAAACATAATTTGTTGCTGCGAAAACATTGATACTAATTTCCTTACATTGTTTTCAACTGTATCTTTATCATAGGATATCGTCCTTTATAATTTTCTTCAACAATGATAATTAACTACGTTACGACATATTTCTGAGATTAAGTGTGTAAATATTTCACGGTAATGGTATCTAAACTTTATTACTTAATTATAACTTAATTAGTTAATTACGTAAAATTATTACGTAATTACTTAACTTTCTAAAATTTAAGTAATTATGGCACATCTGTAAAATATCAATATATGTTACGTATTATTATGATTGCCAAGTGTTATTAATATTTATTTCACAAGAATAAAGGCATTTTGTGTGTTACATAAAACTGGAAATTTTACTGTCTATTGTGTATTTCGCGTAATAATGTGTATGTAAAATATCTTGTACTTACTAGAAAATGCTTGTGAAATTCGCACAAATATGTGACTTATAAATATGATACAGGGTTGTTCAATAACAAACGATAATGTCACAAAATATAGTGCCATATATGGCCCAGGGGATTGACAAAGTACAGGCATGATAAAGGCTTGTTAATACCTACACGTCCAAACTTCGAATACAACTATTGATTAGTGTAATAACAACCAACGGTGTCACGAAATCTAGTGCCATATATGGCACAGACAATTCATAAACTATTTTTAGTTATGCCTCCTTTCAAAGAAACAATATATCGTAACATAACAACTGAGGACTTAAAAATTAAAATATCTATTGCTACCTTCTCTGTGTTATTTAACAACTCTGTCTGAATAGTCTCAAATAGTAGATCTTTTAGCTTAAATATCTCAATTTGCTGGTGCTAATATTGAAATAAAGACGTGGGTAAGTCATAAGAAGTGAAAATAGGTTATTCAAATATTCCATAATAATGTACAGGATGTTTCAAATCAGAACAATTTAAAGAACATTACTCAATGCAGAGAGCAACAACAATAGCATTCGATTTTAAATTTTCACGTTTAAAGCATTTGACTTTAATATATTAAAGTGATTTGATATATCCTGCATATTATAAATACATAGTTAGAACGTTATTTATCTACTCAATTAAATTTATTCCAATGGCTAGTTGGTAATGAATTGTAATAAAATCAAGACAGCTTTTGATAAGTAATAACAAAGTGATCCAAAGAAATATGTATATTCAAACATCATAGGAAAAAAACATTTTGCTTTTTTTATTTCAGTAAAATGATAAACGACTAATATCATTCTTATGAATTTCAAATACCTCTTACGAAGTAATCGTCTGTACTTAGTATGACTTAGTTTACTGTAATTTGCTTATGGTAGGTACTTTAAGTATTAATGAAATTACAGATTTTAATTCATAATTGTAAAGCGGAAATACTCGACGCCTTCGAATTGTCTTATTTTCCTAAAAATAATAATTTCATGATATGTTCCATATATGGCACACATCTAAAATATGGTTAGTTTCATTTTATTTATTTATTTTTCCTCGCGTTTCATTTTAATATTCCTCATATAATACCTAGCTGTCTATTAATGTAATTCATTTTACTTCAAAAAATATGAAAGCGATCCCCAATATTATAGTTTTCTTTTATTTGTAAGAAAGGCTATATGTTGAGTATTTCTGTTAAATATTTATTTTCATAAATAACTTAATATTTTTTCTTTTTTTATTAAATAAAATGATACAATCATAGCACAAATGTTTGTATTGTATTGTGTAAAAATACAATTGTTTCGTGAATATCATGCGTTTATTTTTGACTTGTTAAGTGTTTTTAAAAAGACGACGGAAGTGTATTGTTTTAGACGGATTATTCTTGAATTATAAATTAATATTGATAGTTTGTGTTTTCTTTATTGTCCTCTGCACAGATAAGGAGATATTTATTAAAGACTAGCTGCTGCCCGCGGCCCTGCCCGCGTGAATATTCGTATAAAACATAGCCTATGTGTTAATCCAATGTATAAGCTATATTACTGTGAAGTTTCATTAAAATCAGTTCAGTAATTTTTACGTGAAAGAGTAACAAACATCCATCCATCCATCCAAACAAATTTTCGCATTTATAATATTAGTAGGATAGATAACTAGGTACTTACCATGGAAGTAATAAGTACATGGTACTTACCTACTGACTGACAAAAAACTAAGGTCATCGACATAGCTTACCAGATTAGTAAACTAAATTGGCAGTGGGCTGGCCATATCTGCCGCAGAACCGACTACCGTTTGGGGTAAGTAAACGAGTTCTGGTGTGGATACCGCGCATCGGCAATCATGTTGGTGTAATGATTTGCGCAAAATGGCTGACCAGTGGATACGAGAAACGCAGAATCCAGCAAAGTAACAAACAGTTGGAGAGACCTATGGACTACCAGTGGTTGAATGAGTCAATAACAACTAAATCTCTGTTCAAAAAGAAGTCCACATTTATTTACAAACCTATCAGCTTATCTTCTTGCTCATACAATCACGAGTGGTACAAAGTGCATTGCCATTGGAGAGACAGAAGCAGTAATTGCACTGTATCTTGTAGGACAGACCACTCGGACAGGCCGCGCCATCCTGAGACACCGGTACGATCTCCACGGGAATAGGTTCCGGGACATCCTTGCAATTGTAAGACGTACATCTGACGGTTTTCCCATCGGACAAACAGTGGCACGTGTTGCAACCTCGCTTGTAAACGTGTAAAGGCTCGCAGTAACCATGCAAAGAGTCTAAGTCCTGAGATCTGGCCTCTTTAACAGCCTTCTTACTCGTACACTCAGGATTCACCCAACACAGTTGCGTCTTTACTCCGTTGAGATCATCGCATTGGCATATCAAACAGTTCAGTTCATAGGACGTTCCCTTGACGCAATCCAGATGTATCAGCACTTGGGAGTCCACAGATCTGGCGCACTTCTTCATCGTGCAAGCGATTACCTTCTTCCCGTTCCTGAAATCGCAGTAGCAGGTGTTACAGTCTTCTTTGTAGGAATGCCCTGGAATGCAGTTCTGTTCGTCAAATGGTTTGGTGCTCTCCACTTCAGCTTTCATTATTTTTTCGGGTGATGCTCTTAGTTTTGTTTGTCGTAGCAAGCATTTCTTGGTTGAGCAATAGGCAAAGCCTTTCTCATCACAATAGCATAGATTGCAGCCTATGTTGAAAGTTTGGCTTGGTTCCACATGGCTACAGAAGGACTTTATGTCTTTAGCTTGGTTGAAGGAACAATTTCCGCAGTGCAATCTGTTGTTTCTCAAGCAGCTGCATGTTTTACAGCCCAGCTTGTATTGTTGTTTAGCATTGCATTTCGCGTAGATTTCCTCATCTTGGTTCAATGGTTCGTCTTTGTCGTCGTCAAGGATCTTGGCTTTCATCACTGGGTCGTTGGCTACGCATTCTTTTTGGGTGCAGAGGTTCGGATCCAGATGTTCGCTTGCTGGGCAGAAGCAGACGTTGCAGCCGACTAGATAGAGCTTTGTTGCGGAACATTTTTGGCCTATAAAGAATGAAAGAAACTGAGTTAAAACTGGGATGCTTGAGTTTTGACCTCTTTTAACTTCCCATAAGGTGTATGGTTCGTTGGGGTTGTGGTTGGGGTAAACAAGTTCTAGAGTGGAACCGCTTCTGGTCAAACTTTGTATAGGACGTCCTCAAGCCAGTTGGACTAATGATTGGAGAAAAATGGCTGACAAGTGCTGAACCTGATAAGCCTAAAGATGACTGAAATGGCGAACAATTGGAGAGGTCATGTTTAGCAGTGGTCTGGGATAGGCTGATGGTTCCTAAGCTGAATGAATGAATGAATCAATAACTTGTAGTCCCACCTTTAACTTCCGTATCCCCGGTGAGTTCCACAGAGTGCAGGACTCTAAAGATGTCCCTGCAGACGGGGTTGGGCCAGTCCCCGTCGTCCGTGCAGACGCACAGGAGGCCCGACCTTCGGTACTGCACTCCAGGCTCGCAGGCCAGTACCGAGGTCCTCCAGGATCCCTTGCCTTCCATGCCAACATCCAGCTCTCGTACAGCATCTGTAAATAAACAAAATAAGTATACTTTGGTCGTCCCAGCACACTACCACACAAATAACCTGGAGATATTTCGGCAAAAAGTCAAACATCAAAGTCAAAGTCGAAAGCAACTTTATTCTGACTTGAGACAAGCACTTATAAACAAGAAGGGCTGGTGGAAATTCTGGATGAACTAAGGTGGTGAGACTGAAACTAAGTTTCTTAGGAATGTATAGCTTCACAACTGGTTCATTCCTACCGCATCCCAACTTGTGGTGTCGTAGAAGACGACTCAAGAAATATCAGGAATCGGGCAGCAGCTGACCTGGGTACAGATAATACCTACTGCGGTCACCAATCCGCCTGCCAAGCGTGGTGACTAAGGCAATGCCCTACAGTGCACGTTTGCAGACTGATGATGAAGAGGAGTTGGTGGTTCCTTTTTTTTATGACAGAGAGGGCAAACGGGCCTGAATGACCCTGAGTCACGTGATGGTAAGTGATCACTTCAGCCCATTGAACACTATGATGAATTGGTGGTTTCGGCGTGTAGCGGCTAATAATTAGTAATGAAAAGGTAAACAATAGTTAAACCCTTGTAATAAATTTTTTAATGTGCGCTGAATAACTATTTTCTATTCTATTCTATTTTCTTTCTCAGAAACTATGCAACTGATCATGTTGGTTTTTTCTTTTACTTAAAGTACATATTAGGTACATTTTTTTGGTGTAATTACATTTTATGAGTGATTGTTGTGTAATAAAAAACCATAAAATTTCGTAATAACTTCGTTTTGAAGAAAGTACAAATTTTTTAGAGCGTATTACATAATAGTACATAAAACGTACATTTTTATGGTACACCCGCCATTTTGACTCTCACGGAAACGGGCCTGAAGGAGACCTTATGGTAAGTGATCACGTCAGCCCGCAACACCAAGAGTCACAGATGCGTGGCTGGCCCTTGATAAATTCTTTCACACTTCTCCTGTGAGAGAATTTCTCAAGGGCGGGCAGTTTTAAAAAGCAGCTTCTGACTCACCGTTGAAGTGTCCGAACATGTCTACGAGCCCGCAGGCGCGTGCGTCGCATATGTACTGGTGTTTCTTGTTGCACCGGCACCAGTTGCAGTCGTTAAGAGCCTTCGCATGTTGAGTGCAGCGCCCCCGCCACTCCACCTCAGTCACCGCTGCGAAGGATAAGGATTGAGAATGTGGGAGAGTGTTTTTCCTTACGGTTCCTTGCAGTCGTAAGAGTCGATTATGGGATGTGTAGTCTAGATTTCACTGCCTCTATTAGAAATGTAAAGGAGCGGCCTATCATATTTTCGCTACACTACAAGTCACCCTCACAGCGCTAAGGACAAAGGTCTCTCCAGTTGTTTGTAACTTTGAGCCGCGGCCACACATTGGATTCAACTTTGCGTCCAATCACTGTCCAATGCCAAATACTAACGCGCTCAATGTCTTCATTGTGTCAAAGTACCGATACAAACATTGGTGCATTGGACGCAAAACGTTACGTTGGTGCAAATATCTCCAATGTGTAGCCGCGGCTTTAGCCGGACATCTGGAGGCTTTGCTCATAATCGCCACCGTGACAGGCTGGAGATGGCAGGGCGTAACTTCTTGCTCTGTGACGCTGCTGCCCGTCATCAGCCTGGGGTAGTTGGTTGCGCCTTTAACAGTGATAGTTATACCGCTACCAGTTGGTTGCCAGAGCCTCGTTTGTTATTCGACAGGATGCACCACGGGCAGGTGAATGTAGCTTGGAGCGAAATATGATGGGTCGCTGACTGACATCCCTGAGATAGAGAAAGAGCTGTGGATTTCAAGCTATTTGATTGGTGAATCACGGCACAGTCTCCGCTCCGATACAGTGGATCCGCTGATTAAGCTTCCGCAGTATCTTAACTTAATATTATAAAGCTGAAGAGTTTGTTTGTTTGTTTGAACGCGCTAATCTCAGGAACTACTGGTCCGAATTGAAAAATTCTTTTTGTGTTAAGTAGACCATTTATCGAGGAAGGCTTTAGGCTATATAACATCACGCTGCAACTATTAGGAGCGCAGAAATAATGGAAAATGTAAAAAAAAACGGGGGAAAAATAACTTCCACGCGGACGAAGTCGAGAGCACAGCTAGTTGATAGATAATTTAGTTAAAGACTTACGCTTATGGTGAGTATACGTGTACATATCGACAAAATTGTATTGTAGCAGCAACACAATTATTTCCTTGATCGTAGCCATGGTTGACGTTCCCACTTAAATCCAAACAGCAGAACATTTTAATCGGAAACCGTCATTGTCAATTAAGTTTCGAATCGAAATGGCGAAGCAATTCCTGACGAATTTCTTGAAATCGATTATTTCTTGGAGTTTATGAACCGTATTGTTGATTCGTTGGATGTATTATTGTTCTTTGTTTTATTAGTCATATCAATTTCATGATTATTTACGTTGTTAGAAGTTCATTCTTGTAACAATCATCAAAGTTCATCTGTAGGTACTACCTAGATAACTTCTCTCTTCAAGAGAGATACTCTTATTCTTATTCTAAATAGAGTTCTTTCCTTTCGATAGACAGCGGCTGAGCTGTGCCCTTGGCATTGCAGAGTCTATGAGCCGTTTAACATCAGATGGGCAGTCTGCTCGTCTGCCTTACTGCTGGAGATTGGCCTCCCCCAATCTTTGTCTATTGTGATTTGATACCACATAAATAAATAAACCAAGACATGCCACGTTGGACCAAGCGTAATCTAATCCCAAACTAAGCCGAAGCTTGTACTATAGGTTTTAGACAACTGATAATCATACTTAGATACTTTTTTTACACATTATACGTAACAATCACCCAAGTCAATATTAAACAGACATGTTCATGCACACAAATAGTTGTACCGTGCGGGGATCGAACCCGCGACAGCTGTAACAGAGGCGACTTTACTACTACTGCACCGAATCGGAGTAGACACAGACCTTCTTTTTTTATTGCTGCCTTCCTAAATAGACATACCCTTTCTTTTGTCAGATATTTCCAAAAACTCGCACTAAGTTATTAAATCCATAATATTTTAGGGAAAAGAAAGTAGCTTGTACTTTTTTAGTAATTTATTGATTAATGCAATAACTGTGATGATGCTAGCTAAACATGTCGAAATAAACTTTATTTCCTTGAAAAGCCTCAATTAGAAAACCTATTCACACTCATTATTAGTACACAACAGCTTACTGTTTTTCAAACAGAAACAAGTGTTGCATTTTACCATAGTTATATCGCCAGGAGAACATGTCGTATCCTTATCTATGGTAACCATCCCTTTCCGCCTCAACGCCATACTGAAAACTTTTGACAGAACCATAGGCAAATTCTCCTTGAATTTCTTGCCTAATTCCAAAAATGAGGTCAAGCGATTTAAGTTCTCCTTTGTATCTGAAGTAGCTTTATCTTTAGCTTGTGCTGTTTTCTTCTTTGCATAACCAGATGAGAAACCTTCTGCAAAGCTACTGCCGAGCCCAAGCAAATGTGCCGCTTCTTTCTCGTATGGTGACGGTCGGTGATCTTCGGGAGTTGTTGCATAGCCCGACGGAAGGGGAGATTCTGTATGCTTCCCATAAATAACTGGTGGAACTCCCAAAGATGTTTCCCCAAATCCAGGAGCACTAACAGGAACCCTTCCAAAATGTGCTTTTGCTTCTCTGGCACCCTTCCCGACCACTGATGGATGATTGTCACCATGAGCTTCTGGGATTTTAAGACCATTGTGCACTGATACTTCGTTATCACTATTTCCATCCTTTTCCACCGATTCCTTAGATTCCTTACTGTAAAGCTGATATTCTTCATGGTACGGTATTTGTTGTGTGCTAACTACGACTTTTGGGTATCCCACATCGACCTTTTCCACCTCAGATTCAGAATCAGTATCACCTTCATTATTCTCTTTTGAAGCTTCAACAAGAGCCTCCATGTTTGGTATTCTTTCTCTCTCCTGATTAACTTCTATCACAACTTCGTTGTTTTCCACTATTTCCGAAGCACTTTCAGTTGTTGTTGTCGAAGCTTTACTTTCGAAATCTTTCGGAAAACCATGCCTTAGTGTTTTTTCACTATCCGGTATGAGTTCAATAGCTTCTCTTATCAAATCTTTACCACAAACGCTCAGATTGTAGGTACCCAGTTGCAGTTTCTTGTTGAAGTAATTGCCTGTGTTGCAAACCAGTTTGTTTTCGTTTATGCAGAAGCAGAACTGACACGGTGCTAAGGAATACCAGTTTTTAGCCTCGCAGTTCCCGTAGACGTTGCTGGCTTTGCTAGATTTACGTCTTCTGGGCTTGATGTTCTCACCGCAGTCATTCTTGGTGCATCTTTCTGTGTCAATGTTTCCTTTTTTATCGCATCTGCAGACGTTGCAGTCTACGATGACGTATCCTTCTGGTTCACATTTGGACTTCACCACGTCTTTTGAGGGGAGGGAGTCGAAGATATCGCCGCAGGCCTTGTGGGGCCATAAGCCATTTTTGTTACAAATGCAGGTTGTGGTGTCATGCACGTACAGCTTGTTTGGTTGACAGGTTTTTTCAATGCGCTTATCTGGAAGATGTTAAACTAAATGAATACAAATATTATTTTGTTTTTTTTCTACAACACCTGAAATTAAAAAGAAAGCAGATACGAATAAAAGAAGAGCCATGTTAGGTGGACAATATGGAGAAATAGTAGATAAACTGCAAGATTTTGTGAAAAACGTAGAGAAATTCTAGGCGCGAACAAATGAAACAGTGAAATTATGGATAGTGGAATACTTTACAGAGAATATGCTAGAAAAATATTACGAGGCACGTTTAAATTATCTACTAGCCTTTATAATGTCCTTTATTGGGCTTGTCATGAGTGTACTTCTTATAAATACACCGGTAGACGTAGTTCTGAGTACAAGTGCACGTGACGAGACCGTTCTCGATCGTGTCCCCGATGTCACAGGAGTGAGTTGTTCGGGTAAAATCTGGAAATTGAGATGACTTTTTAGTTGTACACTGTGACTGGTATGTTGAGGGGATAATGAGTGAATTAGTAGCTGATACGATACGTGTTTTCCTTAATAAAGTACCTTAATTCATCATCATCATCACCAGCCTATTGCAGTCCACTGGGCCCCTCCAGTTGCTCGCCACTTAGGGCAAACATCTGGAGGATATACCCATAATCGCCACCCTGGGCAGGCGGATTGGCGATCGCAGGACGCAGCATCTCGCTCCGGTGACGCTGCTGCCCGTCATCGGCCTGTGGTATTTAGCTACGCCTTCAATTATGATGGTTATACCGCCATCAGTCGGTTGCCAGCGCCTCGTTTGTTGTTCGGCAGGATGCACCACGGGCAGGTGAGGTTGGCTTGGAGCGAAAAGATGATAGGCCGTTCCCTTACATCCCCTACATGCCTTAATGGCAGGAGTGCTTAGTTGACATAAAATAGTCTTACCTATTAAACCCGTACATAAAGAGAGAGATACAAGTAACAAAGCAGACAAAACAATCATGTCGATATAACGGTTTAAGTCCAAATGAGGTGTAGCGCAAAATGTTCAAGGGCCATTAAAATAATTGGATCAGTTCAAGCGTAGGTACTGGTTTCGTTTGAAATCGTTAATTAATTTTAGTGCCATCATACAGATTAATAGGCAATTTGACAATTTTTTATTTAGGCTTGCTACTTTATTAATCTTTTAACCGCCGAGAAATGAGACACAATAGTAAATCTACTCGTATTGTTATCGATGCATATAAGCGTAAAGGGCGGTTAACAGGTTAAAGAAACATTGGTGGAAAAATAGTCCGCTTATCTATCTCAAATTTCGAAATCTCTTTTGTTTTCCATCTTGTAACGAGAGGCCACGAGGCTGTAGGTATTATTATAAAACAAAAAACAAACATTGTAGATTCCCAAAAACGTTTTATATAATTATTAAACACAGGCAAATGATGTCACACGCCAAACTTATGTCTTATTTTGTTTGCCTCGTGTGAAATTATTTGACAGCTATTAAATATTGCATTTTTGTATAACACGACTCGCTATATATACGAAAAACCAAGATGGTCCATCGGACCACGGTCCCCGAGCACGATCACCTAGCTCGCCGGAAGTACTTCCACTTTTCGTAGGGACAAATCTGTTCCTTTCTTCGCGTTAAGCGGCACTTATACAGGCTGTAAAGGCTTATACAGGCTAGGTTTGTATTAAACCTCCAAGAAGGGGCTTCTGAAATAGGTTCTGAACGAATTCCTTAGAACTTCTCTATCTGAAGACGAAGGTACGAAATTGACTGATCCGCGGGGTGATTTAGTTGTAATACTGTCTATCTTAGGTGTAGTCAAATCATTACTTAATCGTCATATTATTATATACTAACGGCCGTGTTCACAAACGTCACTAAGTATGCGTCACGCGAACGCATTGGAACCTACCCAAAATCCTATATCGAGCAACTTGTCCAGTAGAATCAAACGCCACATCACTCGAGGACAACAGCTTTATTCTCGTGATCCAGAAAAGTGGGCCACTGCGGAAGCAGTGCTCCAGCACCGGCTCCTCGCATTCGCACCAAGAGCAGCCGTCCAGGAAGACCTGAGCTTGCTGCCCAAGTACGCAGTGTGCTCGTGGTGTCAAGGGAAGTTTGCTAGTTTCAAGGGGCTGGCTCCTGTTGGGAGATGCTACATTTGGGGCTGTTCCGTTTACTGGAACTCCAAGAACGGTTTTCTGAAATGGCTCAAGCCTTTGTCAAATTCATGATATGGCATCACTTTTGAACGGATTTAAACCTTGACGCCAGTCTATGTGAAGACGAAGGAAGGAAATATATTTGTCTGATCCGCGAGCTCATTACATCTCATCTTGCGGTGCCCCTACGGGGTGTCATGTGTACGAAGTACCTACTTTATTTATATTTCATCTAAATAACCATGTGACAAGCAAGTAAATAAATAAATAAATAAATAAATTTCGTAGTAACCCTAAGGTGGTCTCTCTAAAATGTGCCACATCTCTACGCGTCATATATCTACCTCTACTAAGTAAAGTAGCTATATTATTATTATAATCATCATCAGCCTGTGATCGTCTACTGCTAGATATAGGTCTCCTTCAATGACAACTGTCATTTGGGGGATTTGGTCACCACTCTTGGCAGGCGGGTTTGTGACCGCAGTAGGTTTTATTTGGTCGTTTTCCCTATCCCACGACAACTGTCTAAGGTTCTTATTGAAAATGGACATCGAGCAATTTATCCAGAAGAATCAAACGCCACATCACGCGAGAACAACGGCTTTATTCTCGTGGTCCAAAAAGGTGGGCATAGTTCCTTGGCACGCGCGCTCTCCGCTGCGAAAGCAGTGCTCCAACACCACGACCAGCGCCGGCTCCTCGCATTCACACCAGAAGCAGCCGTCCAGTCCAGTGTCCTCATGGTTCCAAGGGCGATGGGAGATGCTCCATTTGGGACCCATAACACAAGTGCTTAAGCTACTTACTTTGGGATCGGAGCAATGTATGTGATGTTGTGATTTGGGACTGTTCCGTTTACGGAAACTCAAAGTGTGATTTTCTTAAAACGGCATCTTAGATAACTGAATAAATTTCAGGCTTAGAGTTTATCTATGTGGAGAAGATTTGTTCATTTAGAAGTAACTAATCCTACCTCCAATCGCTTCAAGATCCGCTTCATCTATAATGCGTCATATATCTATCATGTCTAATGCTGGACTAGCCCCAAAGACAGTTGTTCCGTTTACTGTAAAAGATTTGAGTTTAGTCTGCAACGACAGGTTTCCATCCAGTCTATGTGACGAGGCCACGAAATATATTTATTGACTGACGTACAGTAGTAATTCTGTCCAACCAAGGTCATCCCTGTGTAGTGTATGACACACCTCACCCTATTAGGTTACATATAAGACATTATAATTAGTATTAACAAGTAGTAATAAACCAGACTTCCATCAGGCAACACATCTTTCATTTAGACGTCCCGGTCCCCACATTATACCTGTAAGATGCGCGACATCTATACAATGTCACCTAAACTCTACTTAGAGGAGCTCGTAAGGTTCTTGGAGTAACATGTTCAAAATAATCAAATGCCATATTAAGCGAGAACAACGGCTTTATTCTCGTGGTCCAAAAAAGTGGGCGTAGTCCCTTGGCACGCGCTTTCTCCGCTGCGGAAGCAGTGCTCCAACACCACGACCAGCGCCGGCTCCTCGCATTCGCACCAGAAGCAGCCGTCCAGGATGCGCCCGGGCTTGCTGCAAGCATACTCTGTATGCTCGTGGTTCATGGGGTGGAAGGGCACAGTCGCGTTGGGAGATACTCCATTTGAGGTAGTTCCGTTTACTGGAAAAATTTGTGTTTAGAATAGAATAGAATAATTTTCATTTGGTACTTAAAACATATTTGGAAAGTAGGAACAAATGAACACTTAAAACTAGCAAAAATATAGAAAAATTAAATTAAAAATAACGCTAATAACAATAGTACCAAAATGGTCTCCGCTCAGCATACGATGGTGACGGCGAAAAGCAACGTCACCACCACTGGTATTCTGCGGAGGCCGGGGAGATAGCGGGCGACAGCCCACAGCAAAACGTACAGGCACAGAGAATAAAATATCAACGTAAAATGCACTATGGGATAAGGAAGAAATATATTTAATAGATACAATAATTATAATAAATTAATATAGGTAGGTATTGTAGGTACTCGTATACAGTAACTGTCCATTATTAAATTAGTAGATAAACTATGATAGTGTGAAATTGGGTAGGTATGTATGTAGTTCGATAAATGATTTACATAATGTGGATATTAAGTAAGGCAATATTATTTGGGATGATGATTTAGTCTCCAAGAACGTCACCGTCATGAATCAGCCTATTGCGATAGGGTGATGATGACTGCGGTCTACTGCTGGACATAGGTCTCTTAGTTATTGGCCACTTTTGTCAAACATCTGGAGGCTTTGGCCATAATCGCCACGTTGGGCTGGCGGGTTGGTCTCCAAGAACGGATTTGGCGGGTTGGTGAACTCCAGTCTCCAAGAACGGATTTCCGAAGTGGCATGTATGTATATGTAGTGGCATAGAGACAATGATACGAATGATGATGTTCATAAATAGCTGATAAAATCAGCTATTTATTAGCAGCTAACAGCTATTAGGCGAATTAAATGGCTCCCATTCGACTCCGCTCCGGGGTTGGCCGGCGTAGAGTCAATTTGGTGAAGTTGACTGGCTCGGTGGCCCAATTTGGTAGTGAACTCTGTCTTCCGAGCCAAGGGTCGGGTTCGATCCCCACACCTTACAAACATTTGTGTGCATGAACATGTCTGTTTGTATTGGTCTGGGTGTTTTCTATGTATAATATGTATTTATTTACAAAAAAAATATATCTAAGTAAGTTTGTCAGTTGTCTAGTACCCATAGTACAAGCTTCGGCTTAGTTTGGGGCTAGATGGCGCTGTGTGGCCCAGCGTGGCATGTCTTGGGTTGTTTATTTATTTTAAGTGGGGGCTTAGAGAGGAGTCACGTGCAGGCTACGACTGTGGCGCCTCACTGCAATGGAACATCTGCTCAGCTGCTGGATGTGCCCTACCACGTTAACAATTAGGGACTTACATGAAGCGACCGATAGCGGTGTCCAGGTCGCTAAGTTTTGAAAGGGTTCTATATAATATGGATCACTATTGACACGAGAAGAAGAAGAATGGCCTCCCTGTTTAATCGTACTGCCTGGATAAATGGTCTTTCTTTCAGTACTTACATTCGTCATGTCTCCTGCCCATTGGCACGAAGTTGAAGGTCGGATAGGCCTGCTCGCAGTAAGTGCCTTCCGGCAGTGGCCGGCAGAAGTGGTTGATGTTGCCCACGTAGGGGCAGATGCACTGGCGACATCTGGTGAAAGACAAGTGAATTATGCCCACTTTCATCAACAACACTTAAGTTACGAGGCACATAAACAGGTTTTAGAACACGTTTCAACCTCGTCAGACTGAAATTACCAGAAACAAACTCTTGAACAAAACGGTTTTAAACATTCGGTCTTACAAAATTAATATTACAAAAAAAAACTTAGTTGATCTAGTGAACTTTTCAACTCAACTTGGATCATGGAAAAAATACAAAGATGAGATTTTGTATTATTATCAGCGATATTTTCTTTTCACACTCCTCCCTTTAAGTGTATCTGTGTGGCTGAATTACAACTAAGTACTAAGTAGTCTGGACTTTTTTATATAATTTAGCTGTAAATGTAAGGGATGTAATGTATAAACCCCTTTGCATTTGCTCCGTGACTTGAACGAACATAATCACTTTGGCTTACTTAATGAAATTAGCTTATAGATCAATATATCATCATCATCAGCCTATTGCAGTCCACTGCTGGACATAGGCCTCTCCAGTTGCTTGCCACTTAGGGCAAACATTTGGAGGTTATACCCATAATCACCACGCTGGGCAGGCGGGTTGGCGATCGCAGGGCGTAGCTTCTCGCTCCGGTGACGCTGCTGCCCGTCATCGGTCTGTGCTATTTAGCTACGCCTTTAATTGTGATGGTTATACCGCCACCAGTCGGATGCCATTGCCTCGTTTGTTTTGGCAGGATGCACCACGGGCAGGTGAGGTTGGCTTTGAGCGATAAGATGATGGGTCGCTCCCTTACATCCCATCTATATGTATAGGATCAATTAGATGTATAGAACTAACCTGATAATGTACATAGACCCAGGCGTGCAGGCTTTCCTCTCTGAGCTGTCGGTGAGGTTAAAGGTCATGCAAGACTCTCCCGTCCTCCGGGGACGGACGAGGTCGACCTCTTGCGCCTCGTTCAAATCAGGGAGAGGGTCAGAGTCCTACAAAAAGTAGACTGTTTGGCGTATTGAATTTAATCCTATGTAAAGGAGAATAAAAAGTAAGCTGGAACTTAGTAATTCAAGAACAGATCCCAAGGTAAGTAGCTTAGACACTTGTGTTATAGGTATCAGAACAAAGAAGGTACCACAAATATAATACATACATACTTGAATACAAATATGACATCTCAGACACGAAACGAACACAATATTCATCACACGAATGTCTGTTCTGGTTGGGGATCGAACCCTACCCTTGGTTCAGAAGACAGAAGTAACCAATTGAGCTACCTTCCACTCAGGTTATACTCACTCTTAAGTCCACTTTAAGCCTCTTCTGTTCCTCACACGCCGACTCTGAGCAGGTAGCATAAGACCTCAGCCCCACATCGGTACACACGCAGATCTTGCACCCTATCTCAAACTCTTCACCGGAGAAGCAAACATCCAACTGCCTATTGCTGTCTTGAGCCAATTTGTTGTCTAACACACTCTGAGACATCTTAAATAGCTTCTTCCAAGGAGTCTCAGACTCCGAGCAACTGTGACTCGTACACACTTTATCGGCTTTATCACCATTTGGCGGACAGACGCAAACGTTGCAGTCGTTACTGAAGAACTGACCAGGAATACACGTTTCAGACCTTAAGAAAGTTTTCTCGCAGATTTTCTTCGTGCATTTCGCTACGTTTTTAACCCCGTCCCGAGGGCAGAGGCACACGTTGCAATCGACAAGATAGTAAACTAGAGGCTCGCATACGAATTTGTCATCGGATATTTTGTGTTGGATCTCCGAACACTCGTTTTTAGTGCAAGCTCTGTCTTCTAGCAATCCGTTCGTCGGACAGATGCAGAAATTGCAGTCTATCTTCGATATGGAACCGGGCACGCAAGTACTGTTCAATATGGGCAAAGTGGTTGCTCTATTAGTCTTGTGAGTGTTTTGGATAATTCTTTTGGCGTTGCAATCATCGTACGTGCACCACTTGTGGTCAATTTTACCATTCTTGCCACAGTAGCAGGTGTTACAATCGATTTCGACAAATGTATTAGGTTTGCACGTTTGATTCAGATAGTTCTTATCGTGGAATGTGACGCCTTTCTTGGGCTTTCCAGATGCAACTTCGTCAGTCACAGAAGTGCATAGTTTGAAATTAGTGCTCCCATTTTCTGGGCACAGACAGTAGCGCCCTTGGTCTATGTACAAGGAATTTGGTTCGCATTGCTCATCATCCGAAGTTCTTTTCAGGGCTACTCTGTCTACTAATGCTTGATTCTTGATGTTATCTTTTAGTACTTGTTCGAGGACGTTTAATTTGTGTTGGTATGAGCAGATATTGGTACAGTACGTCTTGTTAATCATGCCGCTGCGGAGACAGAAGCATTCCACGCATGTTGGCACCATTTCACCGGGACTGCAAGTGGTTTTCGTGACGTCATACTTGAATTCGCTGAACTTTAAGCATTCCAGTTCTAGACACGCGTGCTCATTAACGAAGCCTTTGGTGTTGCAGCTACAGTAGAAGCATTTCGGCTTGAGGAAACTGTAAGGGCGGCATTTATTGAAAGCGGAAGAATTCTTCAGGATGTTTAGGGATCTGAATTTAGAGTTTTTGTCGCAAGCGGTTTGAGTGCAGAGTTTGTCGTCAGGTATGCTGTTGTCAGGACACCAGCAGACGTTGCAGTTCTTCCTGTAGAACGTTCTAGAGAGGCATCTTCTGGTCTCAGTCTGCTCAGGCCGGTGGCACGTCTCTATACACTTATCCAAAACGAAGTACCCGCCGTCGGAGCATAAGCAGTGGAGACAAGGGAATAAGTACATGACTTTCGGAATGCAAATGTTTTTGTTTACTGATAGCAGGAAGTTGGTCGTCGAGGGCGGTTGTCGTTGGCAGGAGTTGTCTGTTGCGCAATGGGCTTCCGACGTCTTACCTGATGCGGGACAGACACAGACGCTGCAGTTGATGTAGTATGATTTGAAGGGGACGCACCAAGAGGAGGCGTCTTTTATCTCCTGGATTTTAGTAGATGGTGCAGTAACTGCTCTGTATGTTGCGTCGTCGTAGCACCCGGAGTTGCTGCAGAGAAGCTGGCCGGTTTCTTGGCAAATGCATTGGCTGCAGCCCTGCCATATTATCTGGCCGGGTAAGCAGTTAGCGCGCCGCCCCACCGATATGCAGTTCGCTTCGCTCCAACGGCCCAGATTATTGCAATAGCATATAAGATCATTCAATACGAACTGTGTGTTGGGGACGCACGCACCTATTGGAAATAATGGATTTAGAAATTTTGTAAGAATACGACTGGGAGATTGCTGAGAAATGGGAAACTTACGATCAATATTGAACCCGGCGATCCCTGATAAAAACGCTAAAAATTTCACAACCCTCATCATAATTTGTTTATTTTAAATGTGTATTATTTTTGTTCTAAAAGTTTGTGATTTAATTTTAAGCTCCGATGGCGAGTGAGCTAATAAAGCTTCGATTTTAGATTGAAGTTTTTTATTTTCAATTCAAATCTGTTTCGGGTAACATCGTAAATTTTTCAATTAAGTTTTATGGGCGGCGACATACCAAGGTACGAATTACAGCTATTAATTTGTTGATATTGTGGAGTTGCAATTAAGCAAAGAATGATTGGGCTAAATGTTACGACGTTGGCAAATAAGTACTATAATTTATACGACTAATTTACGAGTGGGATGTAAGGAAACGATTAATCATCTTTTCGCTCCAAGCCACCCTCCCTCACCTGCCCGTGGTGCATCATGCCGAATAACAAACGAGGCTCTGGTTACCGACTGGTGGTCATAACCGTCACGATGGAAGGCGTAGCTAATAGCAGGGCAGCAGCGTTATCGAGCTTCGCCCTGCGACCGCCAACCCTCATGATTTATTTTATAGGTAAAGCCTCTAGATATTAGGCAAAACCGGCGAACAACTGGAAAACCCATAAAATGACATCGGTCGCGTTTCGGGATCACTCGGGATTATTCTTGTCCATAAGCGACTGTTTCGTTTTCCATCAGGCGAAGGGACGCCACTTTACTGCATCTACTATGAGTAGTAGATGCAGTACCTAACTTATGTAAATTCCAGTATAGATAAGTTATTACTCGGATAATAATTCTTCAAAGATCTCATGGGAACACTTAATAAAATACATCATTAATCTATGGTTTATAAATTTTAAGTAGGTAACCTAATTAATAAGACCTTACAAAATACAGACTGTCAACATTCCTATAATTTAATTTAAGTTTATAGACTTTGCTTAGTCACTATGTTTTTAAGATGTCTAAAACTGAGGTGTTTAATTTTTAATTTTATGCTTAAGAAAATATTATGTGATCTTTTATGTATAGGATACTGACAATAGATTTTCTACTCGTAGGTATAGTGTCTCTTTCTCCATGGTCAAAAACTTATTTAAAATTATTTCACCAAAGAGTATCTACCTTGCTCAAAATTATGCTTTTTGAAAATATGTAGATCTTGCTTTTAACTGCCTTAGGTTAACGCAATAAATAAAAAATAAATCTCCTAATCAATTTTTTATTGATTAGACCTTGCTACAAACACTTAAAATCTACTTCGTAATGTCGTGTTTATCCCGTTAGTCCTAAGGTCCATTTTCCGTCACATCACAAGCCATGTTTCTCCAGGTACAATCTGTGTTTCTTCAACTTGAGGCTCTCTACGTAGTTGAGGCATACCTTCTGAGTGCAGCGGAGGGTGCCATCCTTCTGACAATAGCACTTGTTACAATCATTCCTGAAAGAATAGTTGTCATCAGAATATCGCAATCCACTGCTGGACATAAGTCCCGCCAGTTGTTTGCCACTTTGGGTAAACATCTGGAGGTTTTTCCCATAATAGCAACGCTGGAGGCGAGTTGGCGATCGCAGGGCGTAGCTTCTCGCTCCGGTGACGCTACTGCCCATGATCAGCCTATGATAATTAACTACGCTTTCCATCGTGACTGTTATAACGCCACCAGTCGGTTGCAAGAGCTTCGTTCATTATTCGGCAAGATGCACCCACGGGCAGGGCGGCTTGGAACGAAATAAATAAATATTTATATCACATAACATCACATACATTGCTCCGATCCCAAAGTAAGCAGCTGTAACACTAGTACCAGGCAAGCACGGGTATCAGAACACCACACATATTATGTACTTAAATACAAATATAAACACCCATACACGGAACAAACACAAACGTTCATCACACGAATCTCTGTCCCAGTTGAGAATTGTACTCACAACTCTTAGTTCAGGGGGAATTCTACCAAATGAGCCATCGAGCCTCAAACATACTTGTAAATAGCTTCAGGCTTGCACTTGTCCTCTCTCTCCAGGTCGAGGGTGTCTTCGCTTCCCGTGGTGCCGTGCAGCTGTCTCAGGGTCTGCAGAGACCTCTCGCACCCTGGCACGCTGTGACACTGCGCGGTACCATCCAGGCAGGTACACTTTACGCACTTTGAGGTCACGGGAGTGCCCTCCTTGCAAGAGGTTCCTGGAATACATAAATGAGTAACTCAAGGCATGCCGCATCATCATCATCATCATCATCAGCCTATTGCAGTCCGCTGCTGGACATAGGCCTCTCCAGTTGTTCGCCACCTAGGGCAAATTTCTGGAGGATATACCCATAATCGCCACGCTGGGCAGGCGGGTTGGCGATCGCAGTGCGTAGCTACTTGCTCCGGTGACGCTGCTGCCCGTCATCGGCCTGTGGTATTTAAGGCATGCCACGCTGGGTAACATTGCTCTAGCAACAGCGCTCTACTTAGTCCCAATCTAAGCCGAAGTTTGTATTATGGGTTACGCAGTTAGGTGGAAACAACTTTGAGGACGAGGTGAATAGGAGAATTCAGCTAGGCTGGGCAGCGTTTGGGAAACTTCGTCGAGTCTTCACATCGTCGATCCCACAGTGCCTAAAGACGAAAGTCTTCGATCAGTGTGTCCTACCAGTTATGACATACGGAGCCGAAACGTGGACACTAACGGTAAGGCTAGTCCACAAATTAAAAGTCGCTCAGCGAGCTATGGAAAGGGCTATGCTCGGCGTCCGAAATGACACCTCATTTCGGATCCGATCCCGCAGAGAGACGGATCACCATCCGGCAGAGAACCAAAGTCACCGACATAGCTCATCGGATTAGTAAGCTGGCAGTGGGCTGGCCACATCAGCCGCAGAACCGATAACCGTTGGGGTAAAAGAGTTCTGGAGTGGAGACCGCGTATCGGCAAACGTAATGTAGGACGCCCTCAGGCCAGGTGGAGTGACGATTTGCGCAGGACGGCTGGCAAGTGCTGGATGCGAGAAACCCAAAATCGACCTAAGTGGCGAACATTAGGAGAGGCCTATGTACAGCAGTGGACTGACACGGGCTGATGATGAAATTACGTCCTAGAATAGTTGTGTTAAATTAATTAATTTTACTTTTGAAATTACTAGGATATCATAGCCACGCGGTAAATCGAAGCTGAGCAACCTCGAGAAGTGGCGTTACCTCTGTTGAAAAAAGTACCAGGAGCACATAGCTATATGAAAAGTAGATGCCTGTAGGTTACCAACCCGTAGTCTTCTCAGCCTCGATCCTGTTCATGTCCGCGTGGCTGAGGCATAGCAGCTGATCGCAGACGAGGCTGCGGCTGGCCGTGCAGAGGCAGGTGTTGCAGCTCACGCGGTACGCGTGTCCAGGTTTGCAGCGCTCCCCCATGTTGGGTAGAGACGGCAAGGCGTCTACTTCTGCTTTGGGCAACGGTGGTCTGACGTCTTGGGGTATTTGGAGGAGGCGATCTGGAAGTGGTGTGTTTGAAATTATTATAGTCAGCACCAGTAGAGTAATTCGAGTACCTACCGAGTAATATTTGCTACGAGCTAAGAGTAAAGTACCAGGAGCGCAAGGCCACATGGGAAGTTGTAGCAAATAATTTCGTCACACACTCAGAATGCAACCGATCGATAGTGATCCGAAAGACTAGCAATTTTGCGACTGATTCAGGCTTCGTAGCTTAGCAGTCAACACGTTGCATGAGGTCCATCCGGGGAGCACTCTACAGCCAAGGGTAGAGGTACCTACTTGCCATTCCCGGACCGAGAGTGCTGACCGCTTGTCATTTGCAACTGGCCAGGGTAATCGGGGACGTGGCTGCGTATATCGGTGCTACCCGAATCCCTGCAAGTTGCTGCCCACTGGCGACACAGAGGCGTTTAGTGGGTATGCCCTCCCATTGTAGGGGATGTGAGTCCCATACACCACGCCAAATCCAGCGTATACTTACGGCGTGAAGTTGCCTAAATGAAAGTGGCTTTGTAGTCTAGAGTCACACAGTTATTATAATTTATATATTACTCACTTTCTTTACAAGCAACCTTCTTCTCTGAGCACAGAGCGTTCCCGTCGTGTTCACAGTAACAACCGTAGCATTCCTTCTGGTAAATTTTTCCGGGAACACATTTGCCATCTGGTAACTCCGGTAAACCCCTCTTTTTCTCCTTAGAATAGAATAGTAAATGTCTTTAAACAATATTTTCATAGCACTTATGAATCGTCAAGTACAGAAGTAACCTACAAAAATTACTAAGCCCCCCCCCCCATTATAGCTACCGGAGCCGCCTGGAGATCAGAGGCCTTACTACAGAAAACGAAAACGATCGTTCGTTGAACGTCGATTTTCAATAATTTAAATGATATACCTATAACACAGGAGGGACAAATGAGAGGGATTTATGGGGCAAAAATACGCGATCCGTTCAACGAACGATCGTTTTCGTTTTTTGTAGTAGGGCCCCTTGCCCTCTTCCGCGAGACGATCACAATCAGATACCTGCGACAACTTCTTCATTCCCGCTCCTTCCTTCTGCGGCTTCAGTTTGTGTTTCACCTTGGCCACTTGCTGGCTGGACAGACACGCCATCTTAGTGCACAGGAGACGCCCCTGCCCGTCGCAGCGGCAGGTGTTGCAGTCCACGCGATACACCATGTTAGGCTCGCATTGAGCACCTTCTCTTATGATAGGAAGCTTGGCGAATTCTTCCATTGTTGTGTTTGCTGGAAATTAGATCTCCACTTTAATAAAGCTCGGCAAATATGAGAATTATTCTTGTAAAATGTTATACAAATAGAGAATATTTGACATGATTTGAAAGTTTGAAAGTTAGGTGAATTCTGTAAAGAAAGATTATGAATTATATTTTTTTCATTTCTGTATTCTTTTTTTTTATTTATAGTCATTTACTTAGATTCACTTATATATTTAACATGTTTTAAATATTTTTACTGCCTGTTTGGTACTATTAAATCAAATATAGATAACTTTGTCTGCTAGACATATTTTGCTTTCCCATTTATTTGTGCTTTATTCTCAAGTCAATTTCCAGTTAATTGTTATCTTGAAATCATTTCCTTAATCTTCTCTCAATCGTCCAACGCTTCATGATGTTTCAAAATGCTCGCTTCTAACACTTTCCTATCAATTACCACTTCATCTAAGCAAACCATAGTAGTGCAAGAAGGAATCCCTTTGAGAGAGCAAACACAAGTGTTGCATCTAAACCGATATTGATTGTTCGGAGTGCATGGACTGTCCCTTCCCTTCAATTTGGGTAAAGAGTAGAAATCATTCGATCCCTTAGTCCTCAAGGCGATTTCACTTCCAGAAACGCAATTCCTTTCCGTGCAAACTAGACGGCCTGTCCTATCGCAAACGCATTTATTGCAATCAATTCTGTACGTCGTGTTAAGTCTGCACGCCTCGTCGGATAGATTTTCGTCCCGCAGCAAAGATTTTCCAATATCTATAATGGAGTCAACATCACTCCTTTTAACTTCTTGAATAGCTTCCTTAGATACTTTGAAGCAAAGTCTGTCTATGTACAGATTGATATCGCTGCAAGAGCACATCTCGTCTGCAGTTCTGAGAATGTCTCCGGTGGAGCAGATGTCAGTCTTCCGTCCTCGTTTGCATCTTCTGCTGGTGCAGGAAGAGAGTTCTATGTAACCACTCTTTCCGCATTCACAGATGTTGCAGTCTATGAGGTATAAAGAGTGGGGTGTGCAAGGGATATTGGTCCGTAATTTCTGGCTCGGATGGTAGGCTTTCGGGGCAATCCTGTGGAACTTCTGATTGCAGTTGATGGACTTCCAGTAGCCGTCTTTGCTGCATGTACATATAAGTCTGTTATGCCTGTACGTGTGGTTAGGCTCGCAATGTCTCTTTGAGTCTTCGTTGAAAGCATCTGTTGAAAGAAATTAAGCATTTAGCGCAGCGTAATTTCAATTGTATGATTAAACTAGCTGTGCCCGCGGCTTCGCCCGCTTTGCCTCCCATTTTAGGGAAGTGGGGGGTTGGAAAGGGGTAAAAAGTAGTTACTCTCCATCCCTTCATCTATCTCCACTTAAAAAATCTCGTCAATTCGTCGCTCCGTTTTACAGTGAAAGAAAGAAACATACAGACAGACAAACAGACACACTTTCTCATTTATATATATTAATATAGATACCGGTGTCAAATGCCATTTATGAAAAAGATTTGCGAGTTTCAACTAATACGAAGTTGAATAAAGATCATCATCATCAGCCCACATCAGTCCACTGCTGGACATAGGCCTCTCCCAATGAATAAAGATATGTAGATTCTTTCTCTCACCATAAACTTTCTAAAAACCTGGATACCGCATTGACTCATCATTAGCAGCCTATCGCAGTCCACTGCTGGACATAAGCGTCATCAGTTGTTCGCCACTTTGGGCAAACATCTGGAGGCTTCACCCATAATCTCTACGCTGGGCAGGCGGGTTGGTGATCGCAGGAAGTAGCTTCTCGCTCCGGTGACGTTGCTGCCCGTCATCGACCTGTGGTATTTTGCTATGCCTTCAATCATGATGGCTATACCGCCACCAGTCGGTTGCCAGAGCCTCGTTTGTTATTCGGGAGCATGCACCAAGGGCAGGTGACAGGCGTTACAGTAATAGTAGTAGTGTTCCGTATAGATTGACGGCTGTCTACTTACGCTTCAGTTCCCGGCAGACGCGTTCGCGGCAGTGGTAGACGCCGTCCTTACAGACACACGTGTGGCAGGGCCCGTGTACGGTGTCGGTGGGCAGGCAGCGCGCAAGAGGCTTCACTGCCGTTGGTAGCCGGTGGCGAAATACAGGGTTACAATACTTGCTTATAGGGAACTGGGTGAATTTTTTTTTTGTTTTAAATTTTAAACCGACTTCTAGAAAAGAGGCACTTGAGAACTCAAGTGGCCTTAAATATGACGTGGACGTACTTAGTTAAAAATATAAATGTGATGATAATATTGTAAACACTATGTTCAAAAGAGCAAAGAACTACACGAGTTTCTAGCCGGTGTCTTCTCGGTAGAATGCTGCTTTCCGTAGCTTGTAGCTTTGACGATTTGTAAAGTTTTTTTTTTGTAAAACTTATACAAAAAGATTATTTTGACTTTGTCTATGACTTCAATTCGACTGAGTTTTTTTGTATGGATGTTACCACATATACTTATCCGAGAATAAATTATGGACCAATTTAAAAAGAGTCTTTTTCGTATGAAAGGGTGTTAAACGTCCTAGTTGGTGCCATTAGCACAATATTGAAGTCGGTTTTTCTAAAAATGCTTTTCAATATTTATCATTTGTTCTATGTGTGTCTTAAATGTAATAATTTATTAATGATTTTGATACGCTATAATAGTAATAACTTTAATTTTTTATTTATTGGATTATTATCCATAGAATAAAAAATTAAAAGTTATTGCATATGATCTAAGCAAAACGATTTTGTTCGTCAAAAAGCCGTGTAAGTAGTTGCTAATTTAATTAAATATCTCGTGACCATAGTCGTTGAATAGCCCATTTTATGAATTGCTTGAGAATTTCAAGAAATGGGCCACTAGGCTTGAACATTATTATAGAGAGGTTAAGTATGGTTAGGATTATTAGATAAAATTTAATAAGGTGACTTATACCTGTGGTTATTTCAGCATTTTGTTGTTATATCATAGAATATCACTAAACTTTTTTTAGTAAGAAGACGTAGTTACCTAATAAACCAGAATTTAAGACATCTCCCATGATTTCGCGATATCCCTACGAATTTCGGGAATTTTCTAATGTCCACATTTCATTACGACATGTAGGTATACCAACATTACATTGCGTTCGAAATTTTAACGGAATTTAACCATAATAAAATACTCACATAACAAACATTCGGTATGGCTCGCCCAAAGAATGATTACATTTAATAACACAAGTCTTACAGCCATTTTCAAGCTTATCTCAACTAACTGCCCCCATTCAATTACGAAAATACCACAATTGGCCCATAAAAGTAATGAAATTGTTTAAAGAGCTTTACTGTTTACTAATTAATTTTTAATAACCTTCATAAAATTCAGCATTCTAATGAGTTTTCAAATATGGTAGGACTTTGAATGTTACCTACTTTGAAGTTTGATAGGCAATTTTACTATAAGTCATTTGAGATACTCTTATATAGGGCATATACAAAATAATTATGGCAAGACAAAAAAAGTTGATATTCGTTTATTTTTCCAAAAATTCTCAAGTTCACACATTAAATCTAATTAGTTTTTAATACATGATTGTACAAGAGTACTCGAATTACAGAAAGCTTATTAATAACTAATATTCACTAAAATAAAACGACATACACACATGTTTATGAAAAGGCATGGATATAGAATAATATCGGATGCAGCCAGATATACTCACAAAGAGATAATATTCGTAATAAATCCGTAATTATCAGATACACTGAAGTGATGGTAAAATCATTTGAGATACTTTTAAACTACTATAATTTAACGGTTTTCACAAGTGAATTGAAATACTTTTTAAATGCCAAAATGCATCCGTTTTACTGGAATTCAAATGGTATTTAAAAGGTACATTTTCTGGACTATTGTGTTTTAAAATTGGTGCTTGACCCACGTTGGAAGTTTCAACTTTGTCAGCCTACGAGGCTCTGTTCCGTACTTTCTATATCCATGCGAAAAGGAATGAAAATGTCAGGAACTTATACTAAACGGCTTCATCCTTTATGAAAAGAACAAGGTATAAAATGTTGAACCTATTTTTTACTTTATAATTTTGCCATAAGATGAACTCTAGTAGGTACAGAAACAATATTTGTGACCTTTTTAAAAATAAATTCGTTATTTTTTATTTATTTTACCTACCTTCTGCCTACCTATGCTTGATTTGTTCCAGAAAAAGGATGAAGCCAATACATGACAATGACAATTTACAACTAAATTCACGCACAAATCGATCTAAAAGAGACACATCTTACCTATTAACTAAATAAGCTAAATAAAAAAGCAACTATTTATGAAATTCGTTGTATTTAAACGGTTTTAAAAATTAAATATCAAAATTTATGAAATATTTTATTATTTTCTAGAGTATTTCTACGCCCAATTGTAGAAATTATCATAACATGTCTAATATTACTTAATTTAGTCTATTGTAGAGAGGTATCGAGGATTGTCAGCTTAAAAATCCTTCTGGAAATATTAACGGTTGATTTCTTGAGCATTAAAAAAATATTCAGTTGCTTTCCTATCATCTCACTCGCTCGCATTAAAACTAAGTTAAAATAGTCACAAATACTTAAAACACACAGGACATAAAAGAACATTACGTTATCCACACATTGTGGTGAAAAAAGTATAACTACTTCAGTTACAATAAGTCCGAGCCTTTTAAAATGTTCACACATTTACGCACTAAGGTTTAACAAGTACCTACATTCGATGGATGTCTTAAAATGAATAGAAAACTTAGATCACACTACTAAATTCAGGGTTTTCTTTTACATTATACTTGTACAGATACTAAATAACTTTGCGATGCAAAGAGACGTAAAATCACCACCTCTTTAGTAAAAAAAAGCTGAAACAATTAATCAAGGAGGTGAGTGTATCATTAAAACCAACTTTGTGATATAATTGGACATATTTAATGTGATAAAATGATAGGATGATGATATTATAAATTTTGATGCTAATGTCGAAAATATGTGCACGACACTTCAATTTTATATTAAACCACTGTTAAACATATTTATTAGTCATTTGACAGATGGCTGTATCCAATAATGGCAGGCTACTTGAAGATATTTAAGACGTTTCCATTTAACGGAACTCGGAATGAGTTCCGTGCATCAGCATGAGGCATGAGCATGCCAAAGGCGGCAAATGCACATTAAAAAAACTAAAAACTATGGATTCTGAATTTCTGTAGTAAAGTACAAAAGGACCTAGTTCTTCTTCTGTTCTCTTCTTCTTCTTCGGTCTTGTTGTGTCGGAGGCCAAAATCCACTACGAGTAGCTGAACCAGCGGAGTAAGTAAAAATATTCAGGAATATTATTGTCTGATGTATATGTTAATTTTCTTGATGATGAGAGATGGAACCTAAGTTGTAGTACAGTTATGTAGGTGGTGGGAGGTGGTGGTTGGGCTTCAGGGCGTCAGGCCATTCAAGGTCTCGTCGCAGAGACGCTGGGTGCAGAAGACACTGCGGCCGTCTGCGGAGCAGGTGCAGTCGTTGCAGTCTCTCGTGTACTGCTCGCCAGGGTTGCAGCGGAAGTTGGGATCGTCTTCTGTAAATAATACAAGGAAATCTTTCATAAATTACCCAAGACATGCCACTTATTAGAATCAATCTGCATATATCCAGTCAAGTTATTATATCCAGTCCATCGCACCCAATATCATCGTCAGCCTATCGGTTAGTTCTTACCATACCCAGCCTTCCAAACCCAGCCTACCACACCCAGCCTACCATACTTAGCCTACCATACCCAGCCTACCATACCCTGCCTTCCATACCCAGCCTTCCATACCCAGCCTACTATTCCCAGCCTACCATACCCAGCCTTCCATACCCAGCCTACCATACCCAGCCTACCATACCCAGTCTACCATACCCAGCCTACTATACCCAGTCTAGCATACCCAGTCTACCATACCCAGCCTTCCATACCCAGCCTACCATACCCAGCCTACCATACCCAGTCTACCATACCCAGCCTACTATACCCAGTCTAGCATACCCAGTCTACCATACCCAGCCTTCCATACCCAGCCTACTATACCCAGCCTACCATACCCAGCCTTCCATACCCAGCCTACCATACCCAGCCTACCATACCCAGTCTACCATACCCAGCCTACTATACCCAGTCTAGCATACCCAGTCTACCATACCCAGCCTTCCATACCCAGTCTACCATACCCAGTCTACCATACCCAGTCTACCATACCCAGTCTACCATACCCAGTCTACCATACCCAGTCTACCATACCCAGTCTACCATACCCAGTCTACCATACCCAGTCTACCATACCCAGTCTACCATACTCACCTCGTTTCGCTCTAGGACTCCCTGCGCTCTGCGCGTTGCAGTCGATCCTCGTGCAGGAGAATGACAGGCCTTCGTTGTCGCAGAGGCACGTGTTGCAGTCGAGCCGGAAGCCCTCGCCGGCCTGGCAGACCTTCGGCGCATCCTACTGGAGACACCAGGGGTTATTGGTATCTTTCAGGCAGTTGAGGTCATTTTAAGAGAGGTAGGGCATAGCGAATCTTCGCTCGAATTGAGCTGCCGGTCCGGGGAAGGACCTCCACTCTATAGAATACCGCAGCCAAATGACCTCCGGGTCATGTTTCTGCTGGTGAGTAGGGTTTCCGGAGCTCATGGGGGTTGGTGTTGCGGTGGCAACTGACAGGTAACTGATCAGTTACTTGCCCATTGTCACAGCGACTAGGGCTTCTCTCTCGCTTTCCATCAGGCGTAGGGAAGCCATTATGTCGAGCTACTATAAAAAAATGATCAGCCTGTAAACGTCCCTTTCTGTCCTGGTGGACATAGACTTCGCAGACTATCGCAGTCCACTGCTGGACATAGGCCTCTCCAGTTGCTCGCCACCTAGGAAAAACTTCTGGAGGATATACCCATAATCGCCACGCTGGGCAGGCGGGTTGGCGATCGCAGGGCGTATCTTCTCGCTCCGGTGACGCTGCTGCCCGTCATCGGCCTGTGGTATTTAGCTACGCATTCAATCGTGATGGTTTTACCACCACCAGTCGGTTTGCCAGAGCCTCGTTTGTTGTTCGGCAGGATGCACCACGGACAGGTGAGGATGGCTTGGAGCGAAAAGGTGATAGGTCGCTCCCTTACATCCCGTCCAATAAATATAGGTTTAAATGTTACCTCAGGCGCTCCTCTAACTTTCCTGCTCAGCGGGACCTGGAAATAAAAAGGGAATAGAATAGAATGGAATAGATATTCTTTATTGCACCAACATAAACATTCACAGGAAAGAGCATACAAAGATATAGTAGGTACAATGTAGGCGGTCTTATCGCTGGGAGCGATCTCTTCCAGACAACCTTCAGGTAGAGGACAATTGCTGAAGAAAAAGAAAGGCAGTGTTAACTGTGACAAGTAAGATAAAATAAAATAATATATTAAATACATAAAATAAACAATACAATATATACACAAATACATATTTAAAAATAAACATAATAACTAAATACATATATTTATATAAAGGGATTTACTTAAAACAACTTCAAATTATAGTATTTTACATTATATATTATGTATTTATATCTCTAAATTGGCGTAACTGTTTTACACGATCGGCGCCCCATTTTTTCGCTGAGGAAAATGCTTTTCGGCATTCTCGACGTCTGGAAAGTTTGCGGTATAGACTTAAGGGGCCTTAAGGTCAGACTTTAGTCTGGTGACCACGCGTAAAGGGCAGTATTTTTTAAATTATTTATACTGCAAATTCCGAGATCGTTTCTACATTTCTTTTAAACCTACTTACTAGTGCTACTGACAGTTTTGGTTTGCGAATCAAGTTATAGCAGCTGTAAAGAAAACGTATTTAATAAAGAAGAAAAAATAACCCATGATTTCTAGAAGAACCATCACCATCTTTGAGACCTTAAAGACTGCAAATCGATTCATAGTAGCTGTAAAGAAACGTACCTATGTAATGGAAAGAAGAAAAAGAATGACCCATAACTTCTAGAAGAACAATAACCAGCCACCTTTGAGACCTTAAAAACCATAAACAAAGGAACCGACACCAATAGAACTGAAATAAAGAAAATAGTTATACCTCCAAGAATTGAAGAGAAATCTATTAAAAAGATAGCCCAGCACCATAAAAATGCCATCGGAAGTAGGTTATAGCTTGCTGTGAACTTAAAAGAACGAGTTTTTCGACAACCTATAAACCCCTTTGACCTCAAAGGGCCTAGACAAGTGTAGGTACTAGGCATCCTGTACTGTATTACAATGAATATGACTTATTTAAGTTCAATAAGGAAAAGAAACTATTTATTCGACACATTTTATTCTTACTTGTATCTAAAAGTTCTTGGCGATTATACAGAGATCCATTGGAAGAGGCCTATGTCCAGCAGTGGACTGTTATGTTTTACGAGAGTTACAGATACATTATTTGCTGTCGACTGTATCATATCAATTTTAGGTAGGTATCAAGAAAAGTAGGGCATTGCGAATCTTTGCTCGAATTGAGCTGCCCGTCCGGGGAAGGACCTCCACCCTATAAAATATCGCAGCCAAATGACCTTCGGGTCGTCTTTCTGCTGGTGAGTAGGGTCTCCGAAGCTCGTGGGGGGTTAGGGTTGGGCCGGCATGGCAGTTACAACTGACAGGTAACTGACCAGTTACTTGCCAGTTGTCACAGCGACTTGGGCCTCTCTTTCGCTTTCCATCAGGCGTAGGGAAGCCACTATAAAAAAATTTATATCGTTTTCGTCGTCCATAGTAAATGTTTGCCTATTTTACGTTAAATTAGTGAAACACGATACACTCCTGATTTATGTTCTCTACTTGTATAATCCTAGCATTTGTCCTACACTTGTCTAGGTCCTGAATCTTTGACGAGCAGAAACCTTCACTTCCTCCACGCCCTCGACCTTGTCCTCCAGATCCAGACACGCTCTCCTGGTGCACGAGAACGACTTCCCGTCAGGGTTGCAGCGGCACATGTTGCAGTCCAGCTCGAACACCTCGAACGGGCGACACTCCTTCTTTATGACCCGGAACTCCTGGTTTTGGAAATTTGGAATTGTTCAGTTGTTCTGGTTAACTGGAAGTTTCGAACATTTTGAGTCTTGTTTTAGTCTAGTCAGTGTTAAGTTAAGGTCTTACGTCAATGTCTTATGTGCTGGAAGTAATCTTTGAGATTACAAAAGTTCAGGACTTTTTGTAAATTCATTTGTCCCGACTTTATTTGTTATTGTGGTTTTGCTTTTTTGTTTCAGTCTGTATTATGTGTCTAAGATATGGTCTAATGGTTTAATTAATACCTATGGTCTTGTGTGCTGGAAATAAGAATTGAATCCACAAAGTTCCGGTCTATAAGTATCTTTAGTACTTAGTCTGGAGTCTCAAAATATGTGCTTGTGCATACAACGACATTTAAATTTCCTTGTGGAGATGGAAAAGATTACAGGGCCCCGTTTAAAAAAATACATTTTCGAGGGGGATTTGCATTAGGTAATCACGTTTGTCGTGTTATTTCATCTGATATCTACTCTATAACTTTAGCTAATCTACAAACATTATTTTGTGGCATGTTTTAGTTAGTCTCTGTCCTGTCCTGTCACTGTTCTCGAACTACCTCTGGCGTGTCCACTGCCGGCTCGTCAGGCAGCTCAGGAACGCACACCTTTCTTGTGCAGAAATAGTCAGTGCCATTGTCGTTGCACCAACAGATATTGCAGTCCTTGATGAACATGGCCTTGGCTACGCAAGTCTGGTTGGCTGTTTTTGTTATTGGGATCTGTAATAAAGGTTTCATTTCAAATACTACACAGGTAATGTCAAAATTACCCACCACCATCGGGAAAAATAAGGTCTGGTACCATCGGGTACACTCAAAAAATCTGGTCGAAAGAAGAAGAAGAAGGACACAAAAAGGAGGTTGCTCCTTTTTTGTGTCCAAAAATAATTTTATAAATTTTGAGCCCTAGTATGACTGAAAATATTCAGGAACCCTTGATAGTTTTAATACAAAACAAATTAGAAAATGAAAACAGCTTTATTCATATAGGCCATTCGTCAATCACAACAAATAAACTGGTATTTTGAAAGTCCTAAATAAAACTACAACTATAAATATGAATTGAAAAATTTACGATACCTCGAACATGGGTCATATTCGATTCGAATACAAAAAAAAAACACAAATCCACAACATTTTATATCCTTGACCTGGAAAATGAGTAAAACGAGAAATCACAATAAGTATGTATTTTATCAGCATTGCAAATTTCATAATTTGTTTATTTAATAGGAAAAAAAATAAGATGTCAAAAATAAATTGATTTACATTGTTTGTTTAGTGTTTTTGCGTATAAGCTTTATAAAACAACACAATTAATTACCTACTGATTTCAAGAATATGCAATACCTACTACTCGTATTTCTAAAAACACAAATTAGAAATCAAAAATACAACAGTTAATAAATATATTTATTATTTTATATTACAAAATATAGCTTGATAATTTCACTTTTTTAATTTTTTTTAAAAGGTTTTCTTTGATTTATTATGGACATAGCTTCAATGTCTCAAGTTGCTTATCTTCTAGGTGGCTTCGTTTCAGGTATATCTCTGTTGTCCCCATCTAAACTCTCGCTCAATACTGGCACTATAGGTTTCATTTCCTGAAAAAGAAAATTTTAGTTAAGAACTAGTTTGTTCCTTAGCAGGGCTTTAGTTTAGTGTAGTGATGGATATAGAATACAATTCACCGTCCCATCACCCTCGGGTGCCGTAAGAGTCGACTAAGAAACTTATAAGAATAAGAAAAGTTTATTATTTTTGGACATAACAACATATACAGTAACATACACTATAGTTCATTCGCGTTAAGAAAATAGTGACTCATCACCGACTGCCGGCCACTAGCCAATTAAAACGCTAGAAATTATAATTATAATTATACTACATTATACACAAAAGACAGATAAACACTCAACATAATGCCATTAGATCGGATATGGGTGTTGCAACGTCCAAAATAAAAGGGCCCCACTCAGCAATAAGCCGTGGCCCCCGTGGAAGGCACGGCGCTGGTTTTCAATGAGTCCTGCTGAGTGAAGCCCACGGACGATTGTGTTCGCTCTCAATTACATAACTTCTCAGAGATTTCAGCTTCTCAGCCCATTACCGCCTGCCTAGCCACCAGTAGACTCAGCTAAACACCCTTTTGGGATTAGAGCCTTTTTTTACAGTGGCTTCTCCGCGCCTGGTGGAAAGCGAAAGAGAAACCCAAATCGCTGTGACAACGGGCAAGTAACTGGTCAGTTACCTGTCAGTTGCCACCGCCATGTCAGCCCAACCCCAACCCCCCACGAGCTCCGGAAACCCTACTCACCGGCAGGAACACGACCCGGAGGTCATTTGGCTGCAGTATTCTATAGGGTGGAGGTCCTTCCCCGGACGGGCAGCACAATTCGAGCGAAGATTCGCTATGCCCTACCTCTCTTAAGCCTGAGATATACTTCAAGTGGCATGACTTGGAGGCAAAGGGCGTAACGGTGTGGTAGGCGCAGCCACACCGTTGCACTGGCAGCACTGCTCTCCGAAGCCGAGGAT
Source organism: Conogethes punctiferalis (assembly GCA_031163375.1). NCBI lineage: Eukaryota > Metazoa > Arthropoda > Insecta > Lepidoptera > Crambidae > Conogethes > Conogethes punctiferalis. Next base: position 1,298,337 of record CM062099.1, read on the forward strand.
AGGGGTAATGCCATGCCGGCCCATTTTTTTTTTTTTTCGAGTAGAATCCCTTTGGACCTTCACCATTTGCCACAGGGGGGCAGACGGCGGGGTGTGGAGCCAGGTTATCCCACTAAACTCCTCGGTGTTCTCGTCAGCTTCACAAATCTGGAGAAGTGTGGGTCCACGAATGATTCTACACAACTTCTCCAGTAATGCCATGCCGGCCCAACCCAAACCCCCCACGAGCTCCGGATACCCTACTCACCGGCAGGAACACGACCCGAAGGTCATTTGGCTGCAGTATTCTATAGGGTCCTTCCCCGGACGGGCGGCTCAATTCGAACCTTCGCTCGCTATGCCCTACCTCTCTTAGGATGCTATTAGTGCTATATGTGAGCGGCTCGTTGATGTGATATGCTACTTACCCTCAACTCGTGGAAGAGCTCGACGTCATCAGGCAGGGGGCAAGGCTTGTTGGTGCAGGAGAAGTTGGTCCCGTCGAAGTTGCAGTGGCAGGTGTTGCAGCCGATGTAGAACGTGTCCTGAGGTTTGCAGACCGAGTGCCGCTCGATGTGGTCTACTCCCTGAAAGACCGTGGAAGGATTTTGTTAATCATCTCCAGCCCACAAGCGTCCACTGCTGGACACAGGCCTCCTCCGAAGATAATATCAGCCTATCGCAGTCCACTGCTGGACCTAGGCCTCTTCCATTGTTTTCCACTTTGCTCGATCCTTCTCCCATCCAGCACTTGCCAACCATCCTGCGCAAATCGTCACTCCACCTGGTCTGAGGATTTCTTACACTACGTTTGCCGAGTAACGGTATACACTCTAGAACTCCTTTATCCCGGTCGGTTCTGCGGCTGATATGGCCAGCACATTACCATTTGAATCACCATCAGCCTGTCGACGTCCACTGCTGGACATGACATGCTGGACATGACATGTCCTCCCTTAATAACAATTGTCATTTGAAGGAATTTGCCAGCGGGAGGGATTGTAAATTTCAAACCATTTATGAGGCACTCATTGATGCCATCCTTATTCCTATAAGAGCTCAGTTCTTTTTTTTTATAGTGGCTCGACATAATGGCCTCCCTACGCCTGATGGAAAGCGAAAGAGAAGCCTAAGCCGCTGTGACCACTGGCAAGTAACTGGTCAGTTACCTGTCAGTTGCCACCGCCATGCCGGCCCAACCCTTACCCCCCACGAGCTCCGGAAACCCTACTCACCGGCAGAAACACGACCCGGAGGTCGTTTGACTGCGCTATTCTATAGGGTGGAGGTCCTTCACCGGGTGGGCGGCTCAATTCGAGCGAAGATTTGCTATGCCCTACCTCTCTTAAATTCTTCATTTTTAGAGTATCGTACAACAGTACTAAGGTACCACAATGACGGTAAAAAACGTTTACTAACCTCATTCTCCATGAATACTTCCACCTCCTTGGTCATGTCTCTTTCCAGGCACTCAGCTTGAGTGCACGAATACGATTGTCCATCGGGAGAGCACTTGCAGGAGTTACACTCGTTCTGGAACTCCTGGTTAGGTTTGCAGACCGACCGCTTTGGAAGGCTGTGGCTGACCTCCTCAAATGCTTGCTCCTCTTTTAACTCTATGCGTTCCGCTGATTCGTACTGAAATGGGAGAGTTAGAAGATTAGTAAAAAGTAGTTCATTTTTTCTTATTATTTTTTTATATACCACTTGGTGGCAAACAAGCCTACGGCCCGCCTGATGTTAAGCGGTTACCGCAGCCTATGGACACTTGCGACACCAGGGGTATCACACGCGCGTTGCCTACACTTTAAAAACCTCTTTACAACCTTTTTGAAGGACCCCATACTTACTCTTAGTACTACTAGTCTCGGGGGAGAGCCTCGGCGGGGAGCTCATTCCAAAGCCTGAGTGTGCGCGGCATGAAGTTTCTGTTGAAACGTACCGTACGCATGTACGCGCGTCTTATTTTTGCATCTCAAAAAGACTGCGTCCTGTCCGCTGTTAAGTTGACAACGATGTCCAAGAAATTGTTAGCTATCTGCATCACACCTATCACATTTCACTTCATACCCCATTTGAAAGACCCAAGACTTTAGAGAAGGGAAACATGTCTGCTTTTAATTCTGAATCTATGTAAAATCGTGGGATATACATTTTTTTAAATAATAATAAATAAATAAATATTAGACAACATCACATACATTGCTCCGATCCCAAAGTAAGTAGCTTAAGCACTTGTGTTATGGGTATCAGAACAACGAAAGTACCACAAATAAATACTTAAATACAAATATAAACACCCAGACACGGGACAAACACAAGTGTTCATCACACGAATGTTTGTCCGGGTGGGAATCGAACCCACGACCCTTGGTTTAAAGGCAGGGGTCACTACCAATTAAGCCACCGAGTCAGTCAGTTTTATAGTAGCTCTTAATAGCAGCTCGACATAATGGCTGTACTACGCCTGGTGGCAAGCGAAAGAGAAGCTCAAGTCGCACACTACCTTTATCAATGCGTGGTCTCCACTCCAGAACTCGTTTGCCCCAAGCAACGGTTATCGGTTCTGCGGCTGATATGGCCAGCCCACTGCCACTGCAGCTGCTTACATTACTAATCTTAGCGTATTGTTCGTGTATGTTGTAGGTAAATCCGTCATAAGATAGATTTTTCTGCCACCAAAGACATTCAATGCAAGCAATATCTGAAGAAACTTACCTTCATACTGTGATCTTATGTGTAGTGCATCCACATTTAATAATGAAAACCGTTCACCACAAAATTAATAAAAATGATGTGCAAAATAATTGTTGATGTGTTTAAAAGTTTCGGTTTAAAGAGTTTAAGCTCTGATTTTTCCATCGCCGTGTATAGTTCAACTGATTAATAAATTATTTCAATAATAAATAAAAGAATAATTTATTTCACAAAATCAACACATGAGGTAAAAAATTAGATTTATAAATAAAATAAAATAAACATTTTGAAAATGTATATATTAATATTGTAAATTTATATTATTTAAAAATTATAAATCGTTTAAAATTCTAATAAAACTTAATTAAATGGACGTCGCTTTACATTAAGATGAGGATTAACTTACATTTAGGCAGTTTATTTATTAAATAAACTGATTATTTAAAAATTGGTGCAACCGATGGACAAATCACCAAATTGTGCCGCAGTTAATCACAATAATGATTTATTTTTAATTTATTTTTGTGCATTTTTAAAATGTTTATTTGTTTACTTACGGCCGCGGCTATCGCTTCTCCTTCCGCCTTCTTTTCCGGAAACGCATCGATGACGGAGGCTGGAATGAAAAGAAAAAAAATTTATAACCTCTTTTTACCAATATTAACCGTGTGTTATTTAGAATAGAATCACCCCATTTCTTCCCGTACCTATTGTAGAAGATTCCTAAGGGAATATCAGGGAACGGGCAGCAAGCAGCGTTTGCCTGGTTACAAATAAAACCGACCGCGGTCACCAACCCACCTGCAAAGCGACTAAGACAAATCCCCCAATGACCGTGATTGGTGGAGGCCTGTGTCCAACAGGCTGATGATGAATGATGATTACCAAAGTAATTATCATCATCATCATCAGCCTATTACAGTCCACTGCTGGACATAGACCTCTCCAGTTGTTCGCCACTTAGAGCAAACATCTGGAGGATATACCCATAATCGCCACGCTGGGCAGGCAGGTTGGCGATCGCAGGGCGTAGCTTCTTGCTCCGGTGACGCTGCTGCCCGTCACCGGTCTTTAGTATTTAGCTACGCCTTCAATTGTGATGGTTATACCGCCACCAGTCGGTTGCCAGCGCCTCGTTTGTTATTCGGCAGGATGCACCACGGTGAGGTTGGCTTGGAGCGAAAAGATGATAGGCCGCTCCCTTACATAAAGTAATTATAAAGAAAATGTTTGCATATGCAGGCATTTGGCCACATCAGCCGCAGAACCGATAACCGTTGGGGTAAACGAGTCTGGAGTGGAGGCAAACGTAATGTAAGACGCCCTCACTCAGGCCACTAAGAGCGACGATTTGCGCAGGACGGATGCGGAAAGCCCTAGGATCGATCTAGGGCGAACATTGGGAGAGGCCTATGTCCAGCAGTGGACTGATAAAGGTTGATGATGATCTCAATTGTATAAAAGCAAAATCCTTCATTCTAACCCAGCGAGAAAATTTACCTAATATAAAGATTGTGACGTCAACAAAACATATGAGACTCGCTAACATTTTTTACATTCACTCCCGACTCGGTGCGATTCTAATTACCGTCTCAATTGTTTGCAGCTAATAATAGAACTGAAATTATTGTGAGAGGTCACAGGGCAACTGAGTATCGCCCGCCTCCCGAACGCCTCCCGAACGCGGGCTGAGCCCAAATTGGCAGCGAATACCATAGTACTGATTCAGATTGGAATATCCGAAATGAACTAAGCTAATGAAAGTCTGCGTTAAAAATGGTTTCATCGTGGTTGCGTTATCATCATTATCATCATCAGCCCACATCAGTCACAGTGGACATAGGCCTTTCCCAATGCTCGCCACTTCGATCGGTCCCGTCCCGGGCCTCTCGCATCCAGCACTTGCCAGCAGTATTGCGCACATCGTCACTCCACCTGGCCTGAGGGCGTCCTACACTACGTTTGCCGAGACGCGGTCTCCACTCCAGAACTCTTTTACCCCAGCGGTTATCGGTTCTGCGGCTGATGTGGCCAGCCCACTGCCACTTCATTTTCGAGATGGTTGCGTTAAAATGTTGACAATGTGTAATCTGGTTTCACAACATATGTAAGGGAGCAGAAACACGACCCGGAGGTCATTTATATGTTGGAAGGGGAAGACCTAGAAGGACATTCCATGACCAAATAGAAAGTGTCCTAAAAAAGGTAAAATACTAAGTACCCTAAACCGACGAGCACGTATGAACAGATTGATGAATGTGGACGAAGCAAAAGTTGTGTGCCAGGATCGTCGCAAATGGGAGGACGTGGTCTTTGTCTTGCTCTCTGTGAGAAAGGCGTTACGGTATGTATGTATGTTGAACGTATTATGATGAAATTATATAAGAAGGTCAAACATGGTCAAAAAGTTGTATTAAAACGGACCGCTGTGGGGTCATTTGCTAGTCCAGAGTCCCTCCCTACTAGGGATTGCAATGCCACACTGTTTCCAATCCCGTACCCTAAGGATTTTTGCTAGATTGACTGTGTTTGTTTGTTTATCTTTTTGACGTAGTGTAGGACGCCCCGCGACCCATTGGGCGGATGACCTTAGAAGAACTGCTGGCAGTTGCTGGATGGGGGAAGCCCGGGATAGGGAAATGTGGCGCGAATTAAAGGAGGCCTACGTTCAGCAGTGGACGTACCGAGGCTGTTGAGTGATTGATTAATTAACTTTGTACTTTGTCACGACAGTACGTTTATTTTTAAGACTCCTTTCAATTTCCTTATAAACTCTCGATTCTGAGAATGATAGTTAAGTATTACTCGTATACGTATTTAATAATTTATTAAGGAAACACACTAATAAAATATGACGTGCGTTAAAGGACATTAGTTATCGATTTCACAATATTGTGAATCTAAACAGTTGATTTTGCCTCGAACGCTATTGAGTCAAGCATGTTTATTTTTAGGGTTCCTTATTTCGAAAGGAAAATACGTAGCCCTCATAGGTACTAAATTATCTATACTTATAATAAATCTGTGGAGAAGTCAATTCTGTACATGGAATATATTTTCAAAATAACTATCAGGGGGTGATTAGTGATCGATTCTGATGCCAAAAATGCAATCAGTAAAATTTTTGTCTGTCTGTCTGTCTGTCTGTCTGTCTGTCTGTCTGTATGTTCGTTATAGAAAAAAAAACTACTGGACGGATTTTAACGAAACTTGGTACAATTATTCTTTATACTCCTGGGCAGGTTATAGTATACTTTTCATCACGCTACAATCAATAGGAGCAGAGCAGTGACGGGAATACGGGAGAACTTTTACCTGTATGTTTGAACGCGCTTCATGCATGCATTCATAACTACTGCATGGAATTGAATGCGGTTTTCACCAATGTATTGCTAGAGGTTTAACTTGAAACTTAGGCACTAGGTATAGATAGGTATTTTATGGAAGTCCGTTATTTTGAAACCCGATATCCACGCGTGCGACGCCGCTGGCACAGCTAGTACCTAATAAAAAGTCAATTTACAAATCTCATATCGGTAAATTCGGTCACATTAAGTTTAGTGCAAGCTAGATCGTTTTTATTAAGAGTCTGTTATATTTAGATCACAAATGAATTACGTAATTATGCAAGTTTGTGCGAAACCCTTGTTTCGACTCCGACTCGCTCTTTACTGTTTTTTTTTTTTAGAAAATTAGCTTCGTTTGCTGTACCTCATGCTAAATGGTGTTCATTCATTAATAATACACATCTTCCTCCTACCGTCTGCGATTCTGCGTAACACAAAGAGATAAGGGGATTTCCTGGCAATTTAAACAAACATTACTGTCAATGGCATTACGCATTTGTATTAATTAAATAAACGCATCTTAACTAATATTATAAAGCTGAAGAGTTTGTTTGTTTGTTTGTTTGAATGCGCTAATCTCAGGAACTACTGGTCCGATTTGAAAAATTCTTTTTATGATGAATAGACCATTTATCGAGGAAGGCTTTAGGCTATATAACATCACGCTGCAACTATTAGGGGCGAAGAAATAATGGAAAATGTAAAAAAAAAACGGGGAAAAATTACTATTCCACGCGGACGAAGTCGCGAGCACTGCTAGTTAATTAAATAAACTTACTAATTAATTTAATAAAGGAACTAAATCTGATATTCCTTCAGTCTTCTGCAATACTCACGAGCTGACCTCATCTCAGCCCGTGGGTGTTTTTTTTATAATAGCTTGACATAATGGCTGCCCTACGCCTGATGGAAAGCGAAAGAGAAGCCCAAGTCGCTGTGACAACTGGCAAGTAACTGGTTAGTTACCTGTCAGTTGCCACTGCCATGCCGGCCCAACCCTTACCCCTCACGAGCTCCGGAGACCCTACTCACCGGCAGAAACACGACCCGGAGGTCATTTGGCTGCGGTATTCTATAGGGTGGAGGTCCTTCCCCGGACGGGCAGCTCAATTCGAGCGAAGATTTGCTATGCCCTACCTCTCTTATAGCCAGTCCTATTCTAAATCCGAAAGGATACGGGCAGCAGCGTTTACCTGGGTACAAATAAAACCTACTGCGGTCACCAATCGACTACACACTACCTTCTTACTGTTTCTGCTTAGCCCAATGGTTGACTGGTAGAGAATGCCTACGCGGCATTAAGTCCGCCTTTTGTACAAATTGTTATGTGCAATAAAGATTAAATAAATAAATAAAATAGACTACCAAGCGTGGCAAATCCGCCCAAATGACAATGTTTGGCAAGAAAATATAAATTTAGTCCGTCTTTTAGTTTATTCAAAAACTAGCCAAACCGCCCTCGCTTCGCTTCGGGTAGTTTAGGTTGCTATGGTAACGTTTTCAATACACGTCAGTTTGAAAGATAGCTTTTTGGTAATTTTTTCATACCTTGGGTTACATTATTAAACTTTAAACACGAATCCCTAAAGTTTTTATAAATATAATATACCCTATGTTCACCGGGGATAGTGTAGCTTTCCGACAGTGAAAGAATTATTCAAATCGGTCCAGTAGATTCGGCGCCTATTCGTATCAAACAAACAAACAATCAAATCTTTCCTCTTTATAATATTAATAGTAATAGTATATAGTATAGATAAAACACACGTATTTATTTTTTTGTAAATTAGATGAAAAATTTCAAAGTTATAGCCCATTGAAATTACGCGTGACGTCACTGGGTGAGGCATTTTTACGGGGCGGAGTGACGTCAAAGACTCCTAACTTTTGATGCCTTGTATCTTTGCTATTTTTTATTTTGAATGAAAAAAGGAAAAATACGTGTTCAATACATTTTTATGATCTAAAATGCGGACTAAATAAAATATAATAATTACTAATATTATCTTTATGTACCTAAATTATCTAAACAAAAATGATTCCTAAGAAACAATAATTGTTTTTACTCATTGATACATCAAGGAAATGTATATTTTGTAATCAATGATATTTGTTGCACAATTTTATGAGGAAAACAAACGTACATTGATTACAAAGGCCTAATTAATGATGTTACAAAAGAAAGATGTCTTCTTCAGCTAATTGCGTCGTGTTAATTGAATTCTGCTTTTTTTTTCTTTCAAGAAAATGTTTATAGTTTTATATTCTCTTCACACTTGCTCATTAGGGCTGCCATCCATTTTGTCGAATCTGGGGCCCTACTTCAAAAAACGAAAACGATCGTTCGTTGAACGGATCGCGTATTTTGGCCCCATAAATCCCTCTCATTTGTCCCTCCCGTGTTCGAATATAGGAACTAAAATTCGTCAACGTCGATTTTCAACAATTTAATTGATATACTTATTATAACACGGGAGGGACAAATGAAAGGGATTTATGGGGCAAAAATACGCGATCCGTTCAACAAACGATCGTTTTCGTTTTCTGTAGTAGGGCCCCTGTTTCGGCAGTCATCGGGCTGGACAGCGTTGTCATCCGCATATCATATAGACAATAGTGGCGCGCACCCAGAGGTTCAGTTCCTCGTTCCTGCCCCGTGCCATTAAGTCATAGAATGCCCTTCCAGCTCATGTGTTTCCTTCCTCTTACAATCCTGGTTTCTTTAGGCGGGGCGTGAAACAGCATCTCAGTGGGCCTTCGAGGGCAACAGGCGCGATGAGTATGCCCTATTGTGCCTGCCGACCTAAGATTTGGACCTCACGACCGCTTACCATCAGGTGGAGTGAGGTCATCCTAAACGCTCTTTTTATAAAAAAGAAGTCATGTTCCTAGGACCCTCGACACCACTCCGAGGCGTCTTACGGAGGAGCCGAGGTTGTCAGAGGGTATTCACTGCCACCTCACCATTTAGAGGCAGGGCGTAAGGAGGCGCCCTTTATTATTTCTTTTTCGCTGGGAATCATCAGCCTATTACAGTCCACTGCTGGACATAGGCCTCTTCAGTTGTTCGCCACCTAGGGCAAACTTCTGGAGGATATACCCACAATCGCCACGCTGGGCAGGCGGGTTGGCGATCGTAGGGCGTAGCTTCTTGCTCCGGTGACGCTGCTTCCCGTCCATCGGCCCGTGGGAATGCCTTTACGCAAACACCAAGGCCCTAGGTACAGGACACCTGGTGGACTCACTCCTATCTAATACCTACTAAACCTGTCATCACCAATCATCATCAACAGCCTATTACAGTCCACTGATGGACATAGGCCTCTCCAGTTGTTCGCCACTTAGAGCAAACTTCTGGAGGATATACCCATAATCAACAAACATGCGGGTTGGCGATCACAGGGCGTTGCTTCTGTCTCCGGTGACGCTGCTGCCCGTCATCGGCCTGTGGTATTTAGCTTTCGCCTTCATTTGTCATGGTTATACCGCCGTTGCTATCGCCTCGTTTGTTATTCGGCAGGATGCACCACGGGCAGGTGAGAAGACTTGGAGCGAAAAGATGATAAGCCGCTCGCTTACATCCTCTTGCGATCACTCGACTAACAAAAAGCTTGGCGTGATACATCACGCATGCGACTATGTGCGAATTGGCACAGTCTACGACCGAGCTGCGCACGAGTGTGTGGACTGTGCTCGTTCTGCGGCACAGCGCCCCTAACGGTACGGCCGCTGAGGTACACGCGAAATGTCCTTTTACTGCTGTGCTAATGCACAGTAAATAATACGACAGTAAAGTATGTATAATAAATAAGCCAAGACATGCCACGCTGGGCCTCACAGCGCCGTCTAGCCCCAAACTAAGCCAAACCTTGTACTATGGGTACTAGACAACTAAACTACTTAAATACTTTTTTAAAAATAAATACATAACTAATACATAGAAAACACCCAGATCAATTCGAACACGGGAGGGACAAATGTGAGGGATTTATGGGGCAAAAATACGCGATCCGTTCATCGAACGATCGTTTTCGTTTTTTGTAGTAGGGCCCCTGGTCCGGGGAGAGATAGAATGCTCCCCGGGTGGACCTCGTGCAACGTTGTAGCTGCACCCACCATACCGTCACGCCCCATTGAGTGGTTCGCTCACCCGCGCTTACCACTCGGGGCACGAAGGAAAGGCTCAGAGAGCATATGATGCTACCTGACTGTGCCTTTTTTTTTTCTAGAGGGGGAGGTGACATGGTGTGTGGGACTCACATCTCCAGAAATGGGAGGGTATACCCACTAAGCCCTCCTGCGTCGCCAGTGGGCAGTAAGTTGCAGGGACATTACACCGTTACGCCCCTATGAGTGGATCGCGCCCCCGCACTCACCACTCGGGGCACGAAACCTCACTGTGCCTCTTCTAACTGTGCTAATGTATGCTCAGAGCCTGTTCATCGGCGGATCCCAACTGCGCTAGAGACCTCGCCTGTTTATTGGGCACGACTCGATGGCTATCTATGCTGATTTATGCTAAAAATAATCTGTTATTTACGACTTAAGGCTCGCCTGAGGAGTAAACATAAATTAAATAGACAAGATCACGTTATGTTGACCCGGTACCAAAGCAGATTAAACAGTTGAGTTATGGAATAGGCTATTGTGGCTAAAAATTGTAATTAGTCCGTCTTTTAGCTTATTAAAAAATAAAAGACACGTATTTTTCATTTTTTCATTCAAATAAACAATAGCAAAGATACAAGGCATCAAATTTAGGAGTGGGAGTCTTTGACGTCACTCGCTCCCTTAAAAATGCCTCACCGAGTGACGTCACGCGTAATTTCAACGGGCTATAACTTTGTAATTTTTAGTCTAATTTACAAATAAAAATATACGTGTTTTTTATTTTTGAATAAGCTAAAAGACGGACTAATTACAATTTTTGACCATAATAGCCTATTGAAGGCGTAGCTAAATACCACAGACCGATGACGGGCAGCAGCGTCACCGGAGCGAAAAGCTACGCCCTGCGATCGCCAACCCGCCTGCCCAGCGTGGCGATTATGGGTATATCCTCCAGACGTTTGCCCTAAGTGGTGAACAACTGGAGAGGCCTATGTCCAGCAGTGGACTCCAATAGGCCGATGATGAACCAAACTGGTTGATGCTAGGTCACCGATGTTAGGTTAGTTATTTAGCTGACTTCAAATTCGATAGGATTCTAAGAACTAAAGGTCAAAACAGAGGAAGCGATAATTTTTTTTTTTAGGAAATCAACTGTTACGCCGATAAGGACGTCATTTCGTTCCCGTTTTATGAACATAATGAAATAAGCTGTTAATGAAATTAACAGACATTTTGAAAAACTACAAGATATAGTTAACATCATAGCCCCGATGCAAAATAGATAGATAGATTTTAAGATAACTCACACTCCTAACTTTTGATGCCTTGTATCTTTGCTATTGTTTATTTGAATGAAAAAAGGATGCCAGGATCGTCGCAAATGGAAGGACGTGGTGTCTGCCTACCCCTCTGGGAGAAAGGCGTGACGGTATGTATGTATGTAAAACAGGAAAAATACGTGTCTTTTATTTTTGAATAAGCTTTAAGGCGGACTAATTACAATTTTTGACCATGATAGCCTATTGTGATGGTTATACCTGGCGCTGTGTGGCCCAGTTTGGCTTATTTATCCGAGTTTTTTAAAATCTTTAATGAACAACGAAGTAATGTACAAAAGGTGGACGTAATGCCACATCTCTACGAGTCAACAATTGTGCTGATTAGAAGTTAATTAAATAAATTAAATATGTACTTGATAATTAAGGTGTTTGGGAACTATTATCTCTTCGCTCCAATCCATCCCCACCAGTCCGTGGTGCATCCTGCCGAATAACAAAAGAGGCGCTGGCAACCGACTGGTGGCGGTATAACCATCACGATTGAAGGCGTAGCTAAATACCACAGACCGACGACGTGCAGCAGCGTCACCGAAGCAAGGAGCTACGCCCTGCGATCGCCAAACCGCCTGCCCAGCGTGGCGATTATGGGTATATCCTCCAGATGTTTGCCCTAAGTGGCGAACAACTGGGGAGGCCTACGTCCAGCTGTGGACTGCGCTAAGCTGGTGATGATGATGACCTGGTTATTGGTATTTCGAACACGGGCCTTCGAGACCTGTTGGTTGGTGTGCACTGTACGCACACAGAAGTGATTACAAACGTACGTTGTGGTGACATCACTCATGAATGGACGGAGGCGACCCGCGATAACCCGCGACGCGTCACAGATAGCGCGTAGTGTAAACATCTGATGCCTGACGGTTGTCAAACCACGGCCACGACCCGGCAACTGCTTGGCTAATGAATATTTTTTTATATAGCAGCTCGACATAATGGCTTCCCTACGCCTGGTAGAAAGCGATAGAGAAACCAAATTGGTTGTGAGAACGGGCAAGTAACTGGTCAGTTACCTGTCAGTTGCCACCGCCATGCCGGCCCAACCCTAACCCTACGAGCTCTGGAAACCCTACTCACCGGCAGTAACACGACCCGGAGGTCATTTGGCTGCGGTATTCTATATTCGCTCGATGCCCTACCTCTCTTTAATATCAAATCAAATCAAATCTTTATTTCGGATAACTTAGATCCATGGGTTAGTAACAATGCTTATAAATCTAATATAAGTAATAATCTAATATATAATACTAGCTGTGCTCGCGACTTCATCCGCGTGGAATAGTTATTTTTTCCCCGTTTTTTTTTACATTTTCCATTATTTCTTCTCTCCTAATAGTTGCAGCGTGATGTTATATAGCCTAAAGCCTTCCTCGATAAATGGTCTATTCAACACAAAAAGAATTTTTCAATTCGGACCAGTAGTTCCTGAGATTAGCGCGTTCAAACAAACAAACTCTTTAGCTTTATAATATTAGCTAAGATAATATAAGGCAGGTGTACAGACAATGGAATGTCGTAGTATTAATTCATTAGATCATAAACTAAAAATGATTTCACCATTGCATCGTGATCATAAAAACGCGTGTGACGCCCAACATCCTTATTCAATGTTTACAAAGTTTGACGAGAATAGAACTAGAGAGAAAACGTCTCAAATAGTGATGTACCGTGTAATATCGAGTAATCTAGAAATAGGGATTAAGCATGATGTTTTTTATGGTTTTATTGAGATCTTTTATCATCCAAATACATAAATATCGAAGAATTTTTAAACTATCTTTTCTATTAAGTGAGTTATAAAGCGTAAGTTATTGCTTAGACAGAGAGATCCGACGTGGCGGATGACGTCACGTACCGTGCGCGCCATATAAACTCCATAGAAAAATGTGTTTAGCGTGAGAGAGACGGATGTATTTACTTGCAACGACTGTATCTCGCCCATTTTTCAGCCAATTTTGATTTTGTTTTCACTGTTCGTAGTATATTTTTAGCTTTTTTACGATAAATTAGTAAATACATGAAACTATTTTTCACGCATATTCCCTATTGAGGTGAAATAACCTCGGCCTTTTCGAGGCGAGTGCTCTAAAGAGTTCTTTTCCCCTGTCCCACCTTCCCTCTTCCGGTTCTTCACGTGCTGCCCTCCGTAGTCAGTTGTCATAGTGACACAAATAAGTTCGGCAATTCTTTGCCGCGTCATTAAATTGTGACTTGCGATCGCCAACCCGCCTGCGATTACGGGAAAAACCTTCAGATGTTTGCCCTAAGTGGCGAACAACTTAAGAGGCCTATGTCCAACAGTGGACTGCAATAGGCTGATGATGATGATGATGATGAAAACAATCAAAAAGTAGGAACAAAAAACAAAGACCGGACATGGCGTTGTTGCGACGTCCAGAGTAAAAGGGCCTCACTCAGCATATAGCATATTATTATATTACATTATGTAATAAGATAAGAAACTTTTATTTAATAAGATGTAATAAGATAAGTACTTATTATATTGATTGACAGGCTCGGTGGCTCATTTGGTAGTGACCTCTGCCCTCTGAGCCAAGGGTTGTGGGTTCGATTTCCGCACAGTACAAACATTTGTGTTCTTGAACATGTCTGTTTGTATTGGTCTGGGTGTTTTCTATGTATAATATGTATTTATTTACAAAAAAAATGTATCTAAGTAAGTTTATTAGTTGTCTAGTACCCATAGTACAAGCTTCGGCTTAGTTCGGGGCTAGGTGGCGCTGTGTGGCCCAGCGTGGCATGTCTTGGGTTATTTATTTATTTATTGATGAAAGCTATGCAACATATTTTTAAGTTGTACCTACCTCCATTACGTTACTATCTATAGGTATATCGATATATATTACATGGGTATCCCTATCGGAGGCAACTAGTTATTTCCCACGGATAATAGGTGCATTGTGCAACCAAGTAGATGGCTAATTAATTGGATTGTGAGGAAGGACGAGTGTCAACCTCACGCCTCGGGCAGTCTTCCTGATAATGCAAGATTATTGTCACGTTTTAGCTGGTTTGGTTAGCAAAATTGTTTTTTTTTTATAGTGGCTCGACATAATGGCTTCCCTGATGGAAAGCGAAAGAGAAGCCCAAGTCGCTGTGACAACGGGCAAGTAACTGGTCAGTTACCTGTCAGTTGCCACCGCCATGCCGGCCCAACCCTAACCCCCCATGAGCTCCGGAAACCCTACTCACCGGCAGAAATACGACCCAGAGGTCATTTGACTACGGTATTCTATAGGGTGGAGGTCCTTCCCCGGACGGGCGGCTCAATTCGAGCGAAGATTCGCTATGCCCTACCTCTCTTAAACTTTTTTTAAACTACTCAAGTCAGGGCACTACGACCATCATCTTTTCGCTTCAAGCAAGCCACCCTTATCTGCCCGTGGTGCATCCTGCTGAATAACAGACGAGGCTCTGGCAATCGACTGGTGCCGATATAACCGTCACGATTGAAGGAGTAGCTAAATACCGCAGGTCGATGATAGGCAGCAGCGTCACCGGAGCGAGGAGCTACGCCCGGAGATCGTGGCGATTATAAGTGAATCCTCCAGGTGTTTGCCCAAAGTAACCTATATCTAGCAGTGGACTGAGATAGGTTGATTATGATAAAAAAAATGAATTTACCCCTTTAACTTCATGTAAGGGATGTAAGGGAGCGGCCTATCATCTTTTCGCTCCAAGTCAACCTCACCTGCCCGTGGTGGATCCTGCCGAATAACAAACGAGGCGCTGGCAACCGACTGGTGGCGGTATAACCATCACAATTGAAGGCGTAGCTAAATACTAAAGACCGGTGACGGGCAGCAGCGTCACCGGACCAAGAAGCTACGCCCTGCGATCGCCAACCCGCCTGCCCAGCGTGGCGATTATGGGTATATCCTCCAGATGTTTGCTCTAATTGGCGAACAACTGGAGAGGCCTATGTCCAGCAGTGGACTGTAATAGGCTGATGATGATGATGATGTTTAACTTCAAACAATTTTCGCCCAAACATGACGTCAGAGCCTCAATGGACTTATTTAACCGTCCGATTCTAATCTCGACGCGAATTGGTCCAATCGCGCTCAATTGGTGTCAATTCGAACTTTCGTTACATCGATTGATTTCAATCGAAATTAATCAGTGAAGCTTTTTTTACAAATACATTTTTTCTGAAAGCCTAATATGACGGCCAGTTTTACGACATCTTACATGATTACTAAGGGTATTCATGGGACTGACCTATCATCTTTTCGCTCCAAGCCAACCTCACCTGCCCGCGGTGCATCCTACCGAATAACAAACGAGGCGCTGCACGCTAGCACGGGCGGTATAGCGGTAAAAGAAACACAAGGATATTTTGCTCTTGTAAAAATAGTTTTATTGTATATGGAAGCAAATACCTATCTTTTTAGAAGGAAATAAAGAAATTATTTACATATAATAATAAAAATAAGTTGCGGTTTCCGAGGTTTTGCACTTTTTGCATTAAACACATTGTATAGTTAGAAAATCGTTGAACCTAGACTTTACACTATTGAGGCGAGTCGTCTTTTCCTACTTTCTCAGTTGTTTTTTAGATATTTTCGTATATACTTGCGTCAACTCTAGGCAGAGTGAGTGACATGTTTGTCTGTCAGACATGTCTGAAGCGGTACGAAGGTCACACCTTAAATACTAGCTAGTGAATTGATGACTAAGAAGTTATTTCAAAATTATTTTTTTTACAGTTCACTTCGGTCATAGACCCTGAGAGGAAAAATGGCGTGTAATTTGTTGTAATTAAAATTTACGTCGTACGCCGAGTATTATTGTTATGACGAGTTGTTTAACCCTTAATTTTTCAACATAAAATTTCCAATTTTTTAAATAACATTTTGTTACTTTTGCTTAATATCACGTTCTAATTTATATTTCCATGAATAAATATTTATTAAAAATATATAGAAATATTTAATTATTATTGTGCTTAATAAGAAGTAAAATGTTAAAATAAGAATCTTTTTTGTGTATTTTCGCAAAAAAACTGTGTTGTGTCAATATTAAAAAGTAGTTAAACTTATCTAGTTGCTAATCAAAATTATGATCGTAATATTTTTACCTTATTTCTAATAATCATTTTATTCTTTTCGTTTTGTTTCTTGTCCTCATAATTCGGATTAGTGATGTCCCAATGAAAAGTTAATAAGAAAGATCCGTTATTACATTTATTACGTATATTTACGTTACGTTACCGTTATTACGTTTAGCGACCGGGCACATCACTACTTCCGATAAGGGTGTACAGCAGAATTGGCTGGTATGGACCACATCGGGAACCGTAAAAGCAAAAAAAAGTAATAGCTGGTTGATAATAAGGGGGAGAGGGGGCGCCAAATCTCAATAGCAAAAGATAATGCACATTCAAAACGCCCATTATAATTAGAACCCAGTTGTCTTTATAGTAATTAGCCGATACGCTATCTCGTAATTATACCTACGATATTTCATTCACAGAAATTAATGAGAACCCGATTCATAAATACAGGAGCCATTATTTATCCAACAGTCAGCTTTAAGCACATACCTACCTACCTACTTTATAAAAATGAATTCCTATTTTCCTTGATCACGCCATAACTCGAAACGACTTCACGGATTTTCATTCTTATAAAGCGAATGAATAAAATCTTTTTTTATAGGTATAATAATAATATCCAAGAGATTCCAAGCCATTAAGTCTCAAACTAAGCCGAAGCTTTTACCTCCTATTGGTCTAAACTTACAAATCAAATCCTATAGTTAATTAATGGCAAGATAAATGCTTTTCGTAGGAAAGAAGTAGTAGAAGGAGAGAAGTAGTTCTCTCCTATCTACAAAATATCTATTACTTGGTATATCAAAGTTTGGTTTGAGCTCCTTTGAGTTCTAATTGATATCGCACCCCCCGGCGAATAAAGCGGTTATCGACGATTACCACTTTTTTAATGTTTTTTGATTTTTGGCCTCTATGTGACCTAACCCATCGCCTGAATTTTTTTCATATTTTTAAATGCAATATTAATAGAATTATACTACACAACCACTTTTTTCTACGAAACATAATGTGAAGATATTAGACGAGAATAAAGTAGAAATCAAATATTACCGTACAAAACTTCACTAGTCTAGTCCGCATTGATTCAATGCGACATTATTCGCGATAGTCCTCCCAAGCGCAAAATCAGTATTCGATTTTACCACTTTATTCGGGTGAAAAATTTACGGCGCGTAAGCTGTAATAGTTTGTTACTACTCAGGTTTGTAAACGGGTGAATCGTAAATTGAAGTTATGCTATTCTTCTTGTTATAAAATAATGAAAATAGAGTCGTAATAATATATTACTGCATTAAATTCAATTTCATAATGCTGTATTAAAATATTGCGTTCGAAAATTAATACGTTATTTGTACGTATTGCAATAAAAAAAACATTACGTTTTTACTTTCATACACATAGCCATACCTACACTCATCATCATCATCAGCCTATCGCAGTCCACTGCTGGACATAGGCCTCTCCAGTGGTTCGCCACTCAGGGCCAACATCTGGAGGATATACCCATAATCGCCACGCTGGGCAGGCGGGTTGACGATCGCAGGGCGTAGCTTCTCGCTCCGGTGACGCTGCCACCCGTCATCGGGCCGTAGCATTTACTACTTTAGTTTGACTGGCTCGGCGGCTCAATTGGTAGTGACCCCTGCCTTCTGAACCATGGGTCGTGGGTTCGATTCCCACCCGGGACAAATATTCGTGTGATGAACACTTGTGTTTGTTCCGTGTCTGGGTGTTTATATTTGTATTTAAGTATGTATTTGTGGTACCTTCGTTGTTCTGATACCCA
Source organism: Conogethes punctiferalis (assembly GCA_031163375.1). Taxonomy (NCBI): domain Eukaryota; kingdom Metazoa; phylum Arthropoda; class Insecta; order Lepidoptera; family Crambidae; genus Conogethes; species Conogethes punctiferalis. The sequence continues at coordinate 1,316,670 of CM062099.1, forward strand.
TAACACAAGTGCCTAAGCTACTTACTTTGGGATCGGAGCAATGTATGTGATATTGTCTGATATTATATTATTGTCTGATATTAACCCCTTCAATTGTGATGGTTATACCGCCACCAGTCGGTTGCCAGCGCCTCGTTCGTCATTCGGCAGGATGCACCACGAGCAGGTGAGCTTGGCTTGGAGCATGGAGAGAAAAGATGAGGGGTCGCTCCCATACATTCCCATACACTTCTTTAACACTATCTAGTAAAAATGTTATTTCAATGTCCGAAGGAGTTTGGGTCATTTTGTATGGACATTGGCGTCGTTTTTTAGCCGCCATCGTTCATTTTTATATTGTGTAGCACTGTACTTAACTAACAAATTAATGAAATAAGATTTTCTGTACGTAATATTGGAGCGAAGATAATGGCATTTCAATTTTAGGACAACGCCTGAAGGAAAAGTGCTCTTAATATTTGAGCTAGAGCATTTGTGACAAAAAAATAATTTCTTTTTTAAAAAGAAAAATAACTGCATTATGTAAATTATTTTAGAAAATTCGTTTGCCACACTCAGGAATCGAATGTGCTCAATTCTGGAAAAACATAGGGTTTTATTTTCATTTGAAAGGATCATTATAAGGATCAAAAGTCACCCTAACATACGTTCCGAAATGTGGACACTTACGCGAAGACTATTCCACAAGTTTTTAGTCCCTCAACGCGCTATGGAAAGACCAATGCTTATCCTGTTGAAAGATTGGCACTATGAGGTCGATTTATTTGCTGACACCTTACAACATCTCTTTTATAAATTTTGGATTATTTTGAATAAGAATGCAACGGATTGACATTTATTTGATTTGATATGACATTATTTGACATTTATTTTATTTTAATAGAGTAACATGTTCTGTATTATTTATTGTTAATTATGATGGATTATTATTTATTTTATGTACTAACTTTTGACTTGACCATGATTTAAACAAAATAGATTTTTTCGTATGATGTACCTACCTACCTATTAGAAATTTTATTGTTCCAATAATTTATTGCATTACCTAATTGTATACTAACTAATTGATATGTAACTTATTGCGCTTTGGAGAATTTCTGTTAGCTTAAAAAATGTTTGCAAATAAATAAATAGGAAACGAAACGAACATAATACGTGGCAGTGGGCTGACCATATCTATCCAACAATAGGTGGAGCAGACGATTTAGGACGCCCCGCAATCCATGGGCTGATAACCTTAAAAGAACTGCTGGCATTGGCTGAACAGAAACACGCCCGGGATAAAGAATTGTGGCGCGAATTATAGGAGGCCTACGTTCAATAATGGACGAAGCAAGGCTGTTGATTGACTACATTACTTATTACTTTTTTTCCAAGCCGGTAGTTCTTTTGGAGGTGGAAGACTGGCTGATTATACGCTTCGCATAAATCTGACCCGAAAATGAGGATACTAGAGCCACATTAACACGCCATTTTACCAAAGACTTGCCAGAATTCAGCATCGACAAAATCGAGATCGCTCTTGGGCAGCTTAAAGATGGAAAAGCCCCTGGAGAGGATGGCGTCATAACAAAGCTTGTAAAAGCAGAAGATAAACGCGTACTGAGGGAGCTCCAAAACTTTTTAACGCTTGAATGGAGAACTCCGAACGCGTGGCTAAGGAGTGTGCTTGTCCTGTTCTTTAAAAAGGGAGACGAAACAGACCTATTTCCCTTCTAAGCCTTGTCTATAAGCTGTTTTCAAAAGTGATGTAAACCGTTTTGTGCGAATACTTGATGAATTCCAACCGCCGAAACATGCTGGGTTTCGTAGCGGATACGACACCATAGACCACATCCACACAGTGCTGTACAGAATACAGAAGAGTATAATCAGCCCTGTATGTTGCATTCGTGGATTATGAGAAAGCCTTTGACTTCGGTTGAAATCTGGTCTATTCTGGAGTCCCTGCAGCGATGCCACGTAGATTAGCATCCATACATGCAGTGATGAGACAGTAACAGTGATCTATGAAGCCGCCACTATGTGCATCCAATTACAGAATTAGTATACAAGGCCTATACCGTTGCATCTAGGAATGGGATCAAGTCAAAAGTTGTTCACTAATGTAATGGAGGATGTGTTCAAAACGCTGAACTGGAAAGGACCTGTCATCAACATAAACAGCATAGTCATAATGGCAGAATCGCTGCAGGACTTACAAGAAATACTGAATGAACTGACTGACTCCTTTGCGCGCATCGGCATACGGATAAACTTGGACAAAACCAAGGTCCTGTTCAATGAACATGCTCTACCGGAACTCAAAGTTGTTCACAAATATGTAGGTATACCTCGGGCAGACATTGCAGTTAGGTGGAACCAGCTTTGAGGACGAGGTGATTAGGAATAGTCAGGCTTCAGATGGTCGATCCCACAGTGCCTAAAGACGAAAGTCTTTAATCACTGCGTTCTACCGGTTACGACATACGGAGCTAAAATGTGGACACTTACGGTACGGCTAGTCCACAAGCTAAAGATCATTCAGCAATCATATGGAAAGGGTTTTGCTCGGGTATCTCTGTCTTATCCGAAATGTGGTGATCTAGCAGAGAACCGAAGTTATCCACAACTCACCGATTTAATAAATTAAAGGGGCATCGGGCTAGCAACATCAGCCGCAGAATCAATAACCGTTGAGGTAAACGAGTTCTGGAGTGAGACCGCGTCTCATCAAACGTAGTGTAGGACGCCCTCCAGCCAGGTGGAGTGACGATCTGCGCAGGCCGGCTGGCAAGTGCGCTGGCTGGGTGCGAGCAGCCGAGGATCGATCAAAGTGGCCAACATTTGGAGAGCCCTATGTCCAGCTGTGGACTCATGATGATGATTACTTTTTCAGGGTTTTGAAGCATTGGTAAGACAAGACTATGTGGTTATATTTATCTTATTTAACCAGAAACAACTTAATTGAAGTTTTTATTAATGACTAGCTGTGCCAGCGGCGTCGCACGCGTGGATATCGCGTTTTAAAAATAATAGACTTCATAAAATGGTACTTAAAATTTAAGTTACACCTCTAGCAATATATTGGTAAGAACCGCATTTATTTCTATGCAGTAGTTTTGGCGTGATGTGCATTCAAACATACAGGTAAAAATTTCCCCCGTTTTCCCAACACTTCCCTTTACTGCTTTGCTCCTATTGATTGTAGCGTGATGAAAATTATACAATAACCTGCCCAGGAGTATGAAGAATATTTATACCAAGTTTCGTTAAAATCCGATAGAATTCCTCTTTCGAACATTATAACTTCCGTCAGTGGCCACCAAAATTTAAAACGACTCCAAAATGACCCAAACCCCGTAAAGTATTTCGATGTGCTGTGGTCTAATCATAGCTTAAAAACCTGATTTTGATAGGAATTAGACTTAATGACAGTTAATTTAGTTGTAATTCATATTTTTTTTATGTTTATTTAATAATAAAATTAAAAAAGCACAAATGTAGCAATAACAACTATATTTTTAATCTTGTTGCATTCACTTGTTACAGTAATGGTTTACGTAGAATGATCCGCGAATATAATAGTATTCAACGCTTACGATATAAACCTATTTTTAATTTCACACGAATAAAGTGGTAAGAAGTTATTACTCACAATAGAATAGACACCAAAAACTTACGAATACTGTCGCTATGCCTCGTTGCGCGGGCAGTTTTGATAGAAGGCTGCCGAGAAGAAAGTGGTAATGTCACCATACGATAAAAACAATATTATTGTTATGCGGTATTACATATTTTTGAGGTTTTATCTATGAATTTCCCATTAAATTAATTTAGTTTTTAAATATTATGTACAATCAAAAATCTACTTTCAATTAAAGTTAAAAGCATTTATTTGAAAGTTATAGTTTCAGAGATATTCACCGATTTCGGTTTTTTGCTTCTCCTGAAAAATAGCAATTCTGCAATAACCGCTTTATTCGCCGGAGGGTGCGATATTATAAATGTTATTTATACCGAAATCATTATAGTTATTTTACCGAAATTGTGTAAGTAGATATACCTACCAGCATATTATTTGTAGATACTTCTTGGATGTGAAAGTGATAGGAAAAGAAATATTTAAGGATATGAAATAAACTTCTAACTAAAATAAACTAAAGAAAATATGATATAAGTTGCCTGTTTCTGCTCCACACTTGAAATAATTCAAATACCTTTGTAGTGTCATGAAAAATCAGACCACACAGGTCAAAAGTCAGCGTCTAACACTTATCCATACAAAAAACCTAAAGATAAAATGTTTTATTGTTACTAAAATGATAACACATATTGGTATGCCTACATTTTAATTGTATATTGGATATACCTAATAGCGAGAAATAATTTTTACAAATAATATTTACATAGTTTGATCACGTACCTGAGTTTGAGCGTTTTCAAATTTAAAAGTAAAAAAATAACGGAAAATAAGTATCAGACAACACGACTTAGGTACATTGCTCCGATCCCTATAATTATAAGTAAGTAGCTGAACTCGTGATAAGCATCAGAACAACGATGGTGTCACAAATATATGCCTACTTAAATACAAATAAATACCTATACCCAGTCACGGAGCAAGCCCAAATGTTTGTCCCGGGTGAGGACCGAACCCACGACCTTCGGTTCAGAAGGCAGAGTCACTACTTACCAAGGATAGTCAATCAAAAATAAACGTTAGAAACTAAATTTTTTGATATTTTTATATTTTCATCTCAAACTTAATCTAACTTTTGACTGTGTATGAGGATAATATCATAATTACATATAATGAAGTTTTACTAGTAACCTACCTACCATTTATATTATCAATTACGCCTATCTACCTACTTACATCACAATGAAAATTAAATATGTCTAATGAAAAAAGATCGTTGTGAAAATCGGTTTTATTCTAACAATCGGATCAAAAGTTTCACCAAAAAAACTTATAATAAAGATTCTAATCATCATTACGTTCAATTAAGCTCATTCTGTGCAGAACTTTAACAACACCTAATTATTTACAAAAGAAAATTAAAATCTTTATTTTCTAAAAAAAAATAAACAAAGGTACACTCACCATAACCCTCACCATGGCCCAAAAGGACCAGAAAACCGGTCAAAACGATCCACTTCATTTCACTGAACCTCACTGCACTCACGACACGACCGCACCGCGCGACGTCTAACACACAACTGACGGTACGCCGACGTTTTCTGTTCATATACTCCTGCGCAACTTTACTCGTGCTACGGTTTTAAATTAAAATTTAATTTTACACCTAATTTCCTCAAGTTATACGGTCCATATATAGCGTTTTTGAGCTGTAATGTTAAGTTTGCTTGTGTATCGTTATCTCGTAATTATGATTGTTATTTGTAAACGCATCGAGAGGGTTAAGTCCGGATTACGCTGGGGTTAAATGTGGCTGAACTTTTTGAGTGCGTTTTTTCGTAAGTTTGGGCTGTAGTACGATTATGTTATCATAGAATGAATGGAGAATGTATTGTATTAGATCATCATTTCGATACCTAGTTTAGTTGAGTGCTGTTTAATTGTAGTGCTGTGCTACTAAATAAAATAAAATAAAATAATATATTCTGCAATATAGATTTACAAGTAAATTCTTTTGCACGTCAAACTTTTATTTACCCTACTAGCACTTCGACGTGATAAGGATGAGGCCTGATGAGAAGAAGTGCCGCAAGAAACTCATCAATTTTGCCTTTTCCAAAATATACATAATTATCATACTTTTGATGTCATACAATAATACAATATTTGTTAAGTGCAGGCGAGCAGCTCGAAGTAAACATAAACTTGCTGTTCCGAATCTGAGATTACAGAAGATCACTAGATCGTCTGCTGGATTTACCTAAGTATAAAATTGCGTGCTGGTATAAGTGTAAAAAAAGATACCAGAACATTTTGCCGAACTGCCTACAGATAAATTAAAGTCACACATTGCTCTAACATTGCTCAATATCATACTTACTTAATCTAAATCCAGAAACCATCAGACAATGAAAGTGCACAAATTTGTATGCAAACACAGTGCACTAGTATGGTCTTTCAAATCAAATCAAATCTTTATTTCGGATAACTTTGATCCATGGGTAGTAACAATGCTTATAAATCTAAGGGTTAGTATAACATTACAATTAATTTATATAATACATTTACCTAATCTATTTTGTCATGTACCTAAGTGGCACCTCCTGCGAACGCGACCCAGCACTTTTGGTGACTTCGGTCATCACTCGCATGAAGTGGCTTAATATAGGTGCATGCGGATCCTCTGCCACTACCTTCAGTATGTTGATGTCACTCCCCCTTTCATTCTCATAATCCCATGGGACGACAGATAGTCGTGACCGGAGAGAGATCAGGCTAGCCCTGTCTAGTCAAATAAACTCACTGGCAATGCGAAGAGACGTCGCATCCTTGTGCGTTCTCTACCGCATTCTCACGGGGATGTTCTAAAGAATTGTTTGGTTTAGGTACTGCCTGCAGCAGCTGCTGAGTTTCTTCACCGCACCACACGTAACCGATTGCAATTCCATCCTCATCATCTCGATGGTATGGCGATCCTCAACTGTACGCTTTATGAAGAACTTCTTGCCTCGACCATCGGTTTTGTGGAACCAACTTTCGGCACCAGTCTTCCCGAACAGCTACGACTTGGGAGCCTTCAAGAAACGAGCGTACTCCTGTTTAAAAGGCCGGCAGCGACCCCAGTACTTGATACGAGTTGCGAGTATCTATGGGTGGTGTCGACTGCTTACCATCAGGCATTACACTTGCTCGTCTGCGGCCTCTTGCATAAAAAAAGGCGCAGGACTAAAGGCTGTGCTGTCTGGTGTACGGGAGTGTGTCACCCTAATCTACCTGCTTACCGAGTATTTTTGATGGAAAAACCCAGCAACAATTTTTATTATCGACAAAATAAAAAGTTGTGTAACTGGAGAACGGTTAACCTATTCGACATATTTTTTGTTCGAAGACAGATAGATAGATATTCTTTATTGCACAAAACACAGAGTAAATACAGTAAATGTGATACAGACATGTTGTGGTACAATCTAGGCGGTCGTTTCGCTAGTGAGCGATCTCTTCCAGACAACCTTCAGGTAGAGGAAGTGTAAGTTCTCTGAAGAGAGGGGCAATGTCGTGCAAACTGTTTCAATAGATATACATATAGATACGAAATGTTCTCTTATACCTAAATAGACGAAAATTGTCACATACCAACCGGTATCGATTTATTATGTAAGTAGGTATTACTTAATTTGAAAAAATTGTGCTTTGCGCAAATGTGGCATTTGTTTCGTTTCGCCGAATGAGGCAAAGGAATCTTCGGTCAATTAAAACAGCCCACTAAAATGCCGTAACAACGAAATTCGAACGAGATTGTTCGTGTTATAAAAAAAGTCTTCAAAGCCTTAAACAGTTTTGGGTGTAGTGTAGGTGCATACTTAGTTCCGTAGGTTGAATTATCTACTACGCCTTTTTTTAAGCCGGGGAAAATGCTTACCCACCGCTTGGGGGAGCGGCGGGTTATATGGGACTCGCCCTGCCTCAAGGTGGAAGGGAGGCAGGGAATACCCACTAAAAGCCTAACTTTTTAAGAGAGGTAGGGCATAGCAAACCTTCGCTCGAATTGAGCTGCCCGTCCGGGGAAGGACCTCCACCCTATAGAATACCGCAGCCAAATGACCTCGGTCGTGTTTCTGCCGTGAGTAGCGTTTCCGGAGCTCGTGGGGGGTTAGGGTTGGGCCGGCATGGCGGTGGCAACTGACAGGTAACTGACCAGTCACTTGCCCGTTGTCACAGCGACTTGGGCTTCTCTTTCGCTTTCCATCAGACGTAGGGAAGCCATTATGTCAAGCTACTAGAAAAAAAAATCTGCACTACTTTAAGGTACGTTGCGTTGAATTCTTGCCATCTGAACAAACCCTGGGGATGTATTTATTTATTTAATCTTTATTGCACAATTAAAAATTAGAGTACAAAAGGCGAACTTAATGCCGCGTAGGCATTCTCTACCAGTCAACCTTTAGGCTAAGCAGAAACAAATAAGGGAGCGGCCTATCATCACTTCCAAGCCAACGTCACCTGCCCGTGGTGCATCCTGCCGAACAACAAACGAGGCGCTGGCAACCGACTGGTATAACCATCGCAATTGAAGGCGTAGCTAAATACCACAGACTGATGACGGGTAGCAGCTTCACCGGAGCGAGAAGCTACGCCCTGTGATCGCCAACCCGCCTGCCAGCGTGGCGATTATGGGTATATCCTCCAGATGTTTGCCCTAAGTGGTGAACAAGTGGAGATGCCTATGTCCAGCAGTGGACTGCAATAGGCTGATGATGATGATGATGAACAATCCCTTACCCCAAACAGTGGGTAGGTATACTTTTTCAGCTCTCAAGTGAAGTCATAGAAAACTTATTGCGTGACCATTGAGTATGACGCAAGCAGTATGATTTCAGTAGTTAAGGTAAGAAATGACTCATTCTGTATCTCAACGTCCATTTCAAATGCACTTTGATTGAATTGTGCAACCAATATTATGAACCTTGTGCGTTACTGGAACGTAAATAACAGATGATGCTGATAAATGTAAGTAAATATATATATGTATTAGTATAATAATTTACCTACTTTTATAATGTGACGGCATTATCATATCAATCTATTGCTAATGATCTCATATAATATGTTTTATTATGTACTAGCTGTAAGCTAAGTGCTGTAAGTGTAGCGGGGATGTAAGAGAGCGGCCTATCACCTTTTGCTCCAAGCCATCCACACCTGCCAGTGGTGCATCCTGCCGAACAACAAACGAGGCTCTGGCAAACCGACTGGTGGCGGTAAAACCATCACGATAGAAGGCGTAGCTAAATACCACCAGGCTATGCCCTGTGATCGCCAACCCGCCTCCCCAGCCGTGGCGATTATGGGTACACTACATCCTCCAGATGTTTGCCCAAAGTAGCAAAAACTGGAGAGGTACCTATGTCCAGCAGTGGACTGCGATAGGCTGATGATATTTCTTTTCAAAAAAGGACCTATGCTTGTTGGCTATATTGATTTTTAGAAAAGTTCTCGGCTGCAGGCTCATTCAAATGCCTAACGATTCCTAAAATGGCGTCGTTCGGTACCCGCGCTCGCGGCCTGTCAAAGGAGGCGATCCGCGATTTTTACATTTTTACGACTGCCCCCTGGAATGTCATCGGTTTAAATATAGAACCCGCCTTCTTTTGCATTTGTTTTTCTTTTTTTTCACCGAAGCGAGTGGCCTGTTGTTGCTATGCAGAGTTTTGAACCTTTCGCGTGGTCCGATTCTTGTAAAATAATATTTTCTGATTGTAGGTTTCCCGTGTGTAGGTTTGCTGACGGAAACTTTTTATAAATAATACTTAGAGATATTAATATTAGGACGCCAATTCTACATGCGTCAGATAATAATATCTGAAATTTGCGACTAATCAAACTTTTACATTGATTTCAAGAAGGTTAAGAATTCCAACATTTGTGTGATAACGGGCAAGTAGTCAGTTACCTGTCACTTGCCACCGGTCCAACCCTAACCCCCCACGAGCTCCGGAAACCCTACTCACCGGCAGAAACATGACCCAGAGGTCATTTGGCTGCGGTATTCTATAGGATGTTGAGGTCCTTCCCCGGACGGGCGGCTAAATTCAGCGAAGATTCGCTATTCGCATTCAAAAAGTTAACTAATTTTAAGCTTCTGAACAAGAATGCATAGAATAGAATAGAAATATTTGAAAAGGACTGATTTGTGGTACCTTCTCAAATACAATGAGATCCCATCTCTCCCCTGGGATTAAACGGGGCGGTCTCAGTCCGCCCATTGGTTAAATTCAGGCCAATCGGCGTGGATTAACTAGTTGACGAGCTTTTTATATGTTAACTAGCTGTGCCCGCGACTTCGTCCGCGTTGAATAAAATTTCATTCCCTATTTTATCCCCTTGGGGGTAGAATTGATTAAAAATCCTTTCTTAACGGATGCCTACGTCATAACATCTACCTGCATGCCAAATTTCAGCCCGATCCTTCCAGTGGTTTGGGCTGTGCGTTGATAGATCACTATGTCAGTCAGTCACATTTAGGAAGTTATAAAGAAAGAAGAAACTTAAACACTTGTGAAGGATTTCTAAGCTTGTGTAAAGTCGACCCACACTTGACCGGTATGCAGAGATCTAGCTAATACGAGTATGTATGCAGGCTTTCATCCAAATTCCAGTTTTCGCTAACTGTACGCAGAGGCCGACGATCCGGGCTATTTTTAGAACGGGGCTATTTCTGTCTAGGCCGAGTTCAAGCTAGTCTAAGCCTCAGTAAACTTAGGTATTATAATGTCTGCATACTAAGTAGGTTCTAGGGCTCTCGGCAAACGCTCGATTTATTTATTTAATTAAGGACATCCAACATAACAATCACTTGATAACATGATTTTAACAATACTTATATTAGTGCTAAAATGACGCCTTAGGGTCTCCCCACATTTATCGACGCGGAATCTGCTTAAGCCGACTGCGTATCATCATACTACGTTCTTCTTCTTCTTATCGTGTCGATGGCAATAACAACCGGTCAGATTTTCCAAGACCAAAACTCTGCTACACGGACAGCATTACCATTAGCGAGTAATACTTAGGTCTTCTCGTGAGCACCGATCCGGACAAGCTGGGCAGTCCAGAAGATGAGCCATGGTCTGTGGGGCCACGCCGCACTCGCACCGATTCTCATTCTCATCTATATACCCCCACTTACATAAGGAGTCCTTACAGCGGCCAACCTGAACCCGAAGTCTGTTCAAAGATTTCCAGGTTGGCCACGTTTACATACATACGTTTCGCCGTCAGCCGGCGTCGCGACGCGTCCGAGCCGAACCGATGCGAATGGTATTAGTAACACTCTTAAATCATAAACATAAAGGCATTTTTGACCGGCATTAGCCGATACCGCGTCGATATATAAATAAACTAGCTGTCCTCGCGACTTCGTCCGCGTGGAATAGTTATTTTTTTCCCGTTTTTTTTACATTTCTCATTATTTCTTAGCTCCTAACACTTGCAGCGTGATGGTATATAGCCTAAAGCCTTCCTCGATAAATGGTCTATTCAACACAAAAAGATTTTTCTTTTCGGACCAGTAGTTCCTGAGATTAGCGCGTTCAAACAAACAAACTCTTCAGCTTTATAATATTAGTTTGGATAACCCAAGACATGCCACGCTGGGTGGCACATAGCCGTCTAGCCCCAAACTAAGCCGAAGCTTGTACTTACTATAGGTACTAGACAACTGTTAAACTGACTTAAATACTTTCTTTTTGTAAATAAATACATAATTATACTTATTAAACACGCAGACCAATACAAACAGGCATATTTATTAACACAAATGTTTGTACTGTGCGGGAATCGAATCCACAACCTTTGGCTCAGAAGGCAGAGGGCACTACCAAATGAGCCATCGAGCCAGTCAATTATGATCTCTGTGTTATCTATAGTCTTGCTAGTATTAGTCTATAGAACTACTAACTTGGGCATTAGCTGTTGATGACGAATTAAAACGACCAATCATCATCATCATCATCATCATCAGCCTATTTATTGCAGTCCACTGCTGGACATAGGCCTCTCCAGTTGTTCGCCACTTAGGACAAACATCTGGAGGATATACCCATAACGCCACGCTGGGCAGGCGGGTTGGCGATCACAGGGCGTAGCTACTCGCTCCGGTGATGCTGCTGCCCGTCATCGGTCTGTGGTATTTAGCTACGCCCTCAATTGTGATGGTTATACCGCCATCAGTCGGTTGCCAGCGCCTCGTTTGTTGTTCAGCAGGATGCACCACGGGCAGGTGAGGTTGGCTTGGAGCGAAATGATGATACGCCGCTCCCTTACATCCCAAACAAACGACCAATATTGTAATTAATATTTTTACTAAGCAGTTTCCGAACGCAAAGCGTTAGTGAGTCACCCGGAAACGAGATACAAGTCCGGAACCGAACCGACGTTATCCGTGGGAACATCCTACATCCTACCGCGCTATCGGGATCGGTCCGTTACGAAATCTCAGCTGCGATACTTACGAGTGGACTTTCTAGGTTTGAAGATATAAATTAATAGATATCAAATTAAACTTCCTCTACCTGAAGGTTGTCTGGAAGAGAGCGCTTGCTAGCGACAAGACCGCCTAAATTGTACTACAACATGTCTGTAATGGGATGTAAGGGAGCGGCCTATCTTTTCGCTCCAAGCCAGCTTCACCTGCCCGTGGTGCATCCTGCCGAACAACAAACGAGGCGCTGGCAACCGACTGATGGCGGTATAACCATCATAATTGAAGGCGTAGCTAAATACCACAGGCCGATGACGGGCAGCAGCGTCATCGGAGCGAGAAGCTACGTCCTGCGATCGCCAACCCGCTTGCCCAGCGTGGCGATTATGGGCATATCCTCCAGATGTTTGCCCAGAGTGGCGAGCAACTGGAGAGGCCTATATCAAGCAGTGGACTGCAATAGGCCGGTGATGATGATGATGATGAATATAAACGCCTAGACACGGAACAAACACAAATAAATGTTCATCACACGAATGTTTGTCCCGGGTAGGGATCGAACCTACGACCCTTGGTTTAGAAGGCGGGGTTCACTACCATTTGAACCACAGTCAAAATAAGGTACCTATAAATAATATCAGACAACATGACATACGTTGCGCCGACCACAAATCTTCTTCTTCTTCTATCATCATCATCATCAGCCTATTGCAGTCCACTGCTGGACATAGTCCTAGGCCTAAAAAGTACAGAGCCATGCCTGGCTACCGTGAGTAAGGATCTCTCTTCAAGCCTCGTTTAAAGAAGGACATTACATTAGATAGGTAGCGATCAGAAAACACCGCGGCTGGGATGTCATTCCAGAGTTTGCAAGTCCGTGACAGAAATTAAATCTGGAAACTAACAGTTGTCGAGGAAACCGTTCCAGGGGCCCTACTACAGAAAACGAAAACGATCGTTCGTTGAACGGATCGCGTATTTTTGCCCCATAAATCCCTCTCATTTGTCCCTCCCGTGTTCGAATATACGAACTAAAATTCGTCAACGTCGATTTTCAACAATTTAATTGATATAATTAGAACACGGGATCGTTTTCGTTTTCTGTAGTAGGGCCCCAGATAGTACAGATGGACCCTACCGAGGCGTCGAGTAGTGCGACAATGGATTTGTAATATTTTACTTTGGTTTAAAAATGTCGCTGTCGACCGCTGCTCCTTCAGTGGGAATTAAGACTAAAAGAAATAACTCCTACTTTAAAATAAACCTACCTGGTGTTTAGTAAATAGCTCTGTTATCCTACATCAGTCGATCGATCTCAATCAATAGTAATTTTCTTTGTCCAAGGTTGCTCTGAGTGTGAACTAAGTATAGCATTTAAATGCAATTTTCTCACGATAATTTTCTAACAATTGCCTACGGGCTGTAGTGATAATGATAACCTGTGGTTACCAGCAACATACATTAGTAAGAAAACTAAAAAATATATGAAGACATGCGTGCTCTGTGTATTATTAAATATTAAAGCAATTATTGAAATTCGACCATATGGTCGGTATCAGATTTTTTTTTCTAAATGACTACAATATGCCTTGCTATCATCACCGGACTATTGGGGGAGCGGAAGACTCTCACCCCTAGTCGGTAACAGTAAGGAGCATTTTGATTCCCTTTTTTGTTAAAATTAATTATTTATTTGGAAAGCTTTTTCATGTGGCTCCTATAAGTTACGTTATTTTCGCTTGAAAACAAAAAGAAAAAAAAAGCAAAGTCACTGTCAGAACACGTCAAAGTGACATAATGAACGGCATGTTCTTGTATCACTAAATTTATTATAAACTTCATTCAATCGTTAAGATTTTAGGTTTGACACAAAATTACATAGCGATATCGTTAGAACTCTTGTGTTCTTGAGACAATTGCAAAGGAACATTCCGTTGCCAGATCAAAACACGAACATGAAATAATTTTGTTTTCACCACATAAAGTTCCTACATTTAGTTAAAATTACATAGGTTTTGACATGGAGGAAGGAAACTCAATTATTTACGGTCTCGAACATCAGGTAATCACAGAGCTACTGTTAGTAAATCCAACAAAAAACAAAGATATTTCTCGTAGCATAAATCGTCGTAGGCCCTTTTATTTATTGTAAAACACAAAAAAAGACTAATGTAGAAGCCTAACTAAGCCTTAGACTAGTTCTGTAGTAAAATTACGAGCAGAAACAGGTAATTATATTAATGTATGCCTAATTGATATTCCAGACAAGAGCATTATCACCTCAATATGGAGAGAGTGATGCTATCCGTTTCCTGATCGGCACACAGAGCCTGAAGCCTAATTCAAACCAAGTACATGTTGTTGAGCTTGAAGAAGACACAGGGGCTTTGCACACTAAGGTAAGACAAGACTAAAAATTTAGAAATATTCTTTTTTACATTTGACCCGGCATACTTAGTATCGCTATGTTTTTTTTGTAATTTTTATCTATGAAAGGAGAAACTGACTGACACATCAACGCACAGCGTAAACGGCTAAACGTAGGCACTTGAATTTTGGGAGAGACGTAGCTGAGGTACCATAGAGGTGCACTAAGATAAATATTCTACACTCTGACCAAAATAAATACATATTATACATAGAAAACACCCAGACCAATACAAACAGACATGTTTATGAACACAAATGTTTGCACTGTGCGGGAATCGAACCCACAACCCTTGGCTCAGAAGGCAGAGGTCACTATCAAATGAGCCATCGAGCCAGTTTTATTGCAGGATTATTTTTTATTGAAAGAAATTGGTAGTATGTTATTTACTAGTACGTCACCGACTGTCATAGCAGTTACTAATCAAGGAAAGATTGCCATATTGGTTACATGTACTTAACTATATACAATATACTATTTTACCCCGGCGATCTTTCTCTTTGGCGTACTCAACACTACAACTACTTAACTACTACACATGTACGGAGCTTCGTGGTCCACTAAGCGGAGCCCCTACACTAACTGTTTGCCCTTTTGGTGCATGCTAATTTTGTAGTACATTGGCATACCAATAGCAGTAACAATTCTTTATATTCCAGGTGTTCAAACATGATATTGGTGAGATATGGCATCTCCGCTGCTCGCCACACGATGCAGCCACTCTGCTCACCACACACAACGCATACGACCCCAACACTTCCCAATGCACAATGGGCGTTTCCATCTACAAGCTACCAACGGTTGAGGTAACTTTATTATAGCTATACTATTAGAAAGTAGTTTTGTAGTTATACTATTAGAACCAAACATTGTATGAGGATAGACTGTTGAATAAGATACATATATACATATATATATAATATGTATTTATTTACAAAAAAAAGTATTTAAGTAAGTTTATCAGTTGTCTAGTACCCATAGTACAAGCTTCAGCTTAGTTTGGGGCTAGATGGCGATGTGTGGCCCAGAGTGGCATGTCTTGGGTTAAGCAAATAAGTATTAAGATGTACATGGGCGGCGGTTATCACTTGCCATCAGGTGAAATGCTTGCTCGTCTGCCCTTCATAAAAAATTTATAATAATTAATAGAAGTTCGATGTTTATCATGTGAATCTTAACTAATATTATAAAGCTGAAGAGTTTGTTTGTTTGTTTGTTTGAACGCGCTAATCTCAGGATCTACTGGTCCGAATTGAAAAATTCTTTTTGTGTTGAATAGACCATTTATCGAGGAAGGCTTTAGGCTATATAACATCACGTTGCAACTATAAGGAGCGAAGAAATAATGGAAAATGTAAAAAAGAAACGGGGAAAAACTAACTATTCCACGCGGACGAAGTCGCGAGCACAGCTAGTTTGTCAAAGTCAAAGTCAAAATACCTTTATTCACATAGACTTAAAATAAGCACTTATGAATCGTCAAGTAAAAATAATGTAAAAATATAAAAAGTAATGTAAGAATGTGAATAAAAGCAATTTAAAAGAAACTACCGCCGTGTTCGGAAAGTAGATTTCTACCGAGAAGAAACGGCAAGAAACTCGGTAGTTGCTCTTTTTAAATCGCTAATTGTTACATGTTTTGGTATTACAACATTTTTAAATATTTTAAAATTAAACAATACAAAATAAAAGTTGAGTCTATACAATGCAAAGTTTACTACGAAGCAGCAGTCCAGGAGATGTCGTCGTTGAGGAAATCTTCTACTCTATAATAGCCTCCTTTTATAAGTAAGGACTTCATGTATGATTTGAATTTATGAATGGGCAGTTCAACAATATGTTCCGGTAACCTGTTGAACATTTTTTTATTTGTTATAATGTTATAGACTTGCAGTTAATAATTTTACAGGTTATACCCAAAGATCTAGATGACCTGAGTGCTATTCAGGGAAGAAACGCTGAGGATATGAAACTGTTGACAACAATCAGACCTGAGGTATGAAAACTTCACCGAAACCAAAAAGTTATTGAATCCAATTTTAAATCATTAGCCTTTCGGAGTCCACTGCTGGATATAAGCCTCTCCAACTGTTCGCCATTTTGATCGAACAGTGGAACAATATCCAGGGCCGTCTCAACCAGGGGGCGCCAGCAGGGCGGCGCGGTGCATGTCCCCAGGGGACCCCCTGTAATAAGTGTAATTAGTCCGTCTTTTAGCATATTCAAAAATAAAAGACACGTATTATTTTATTTGTAAATTAGACTAAAAATAACAAAGTTATAGCCCGTTGAAATTACGCGTGACGTCACTCGGTGAGGCATTTTTGTGGGAGCGAGTGACGTCAAAGGCTCCCACTGCTAACTTTTGATGCCTTGTATCTTTTCTATTGTTTATTTGAATGAAAAAAAGAAAAATACGTGTCTTTTATTTTTGAATAAGCTAAAAGACGGACTAATTACAATTTTTAGGGGGCGGCCCGCCCCGGGCGGCTTATTTTAGGGGGCGGCAAAATTTCACAATTTATAATCTATCCATACTAATTTAAATAATAAAAATATTTGAACCATTTCATATTTTTATCGGAACTACAAATTCGGACCGATTGAAAAGAGCATGGAATTTTTCATTACTTATTCTGTAACGGATTCGGGGAATCCCTTTTCCTTGTCTTCCCCCCCGGGCGGCAAAATTGTCTTCCGCCCCGGGCGGCCGACACCCACGCTACGCCGCTACATGTGTGGGCTACACCTTGTCTCAGAAACCTGAAGAGGAGATCCGTTGCGCGGAGTGGCACCCCAGCGACCCCACGCGCGTGGGCGTGGTGTTCGAGACGCGCGTGGGCGTGCACGACGCGGCGGGCGCGGCGCTGGGCGGCGGCGCGGCGCGCGCGCGGCTCAAGTGCCAGGCCGGCAAGTGGAGCCCGCACGGACACGCGCAGGTACGGCGCGGACACTAGCTAACAGTGACTTTGACTAAATAAATAACCCAAGACATGCCACGCTGGGCTACACAGCGCAACCTAGCCCCAAACTAAGCCAAAGCTTGTACTATGGGTACTAGACAACTGATAAACTTACTTAGATACATTTTTTTTTGTAAATAAATACATATTATACATAGAATACACCCAGACCAATACAAACAGACATGTTCATGAACACATATGTTTGTACTGTGCGGGAATCGAACCCACGACTCTTGGCTCAGAGGGCAGAGGTCACTACCAAATGAGCCACCGAGCCTGTCCAACTATGACGCCAGCTAGCTGACTAACTATTACTGGAGCCAGCTAGCTAACCATGACTTTGACTGTCTAACTGTGACTTTGGCTGTCTAACTAACTATGACTAAAGCCAAGCTAACCATGACTATGACTGGCTGACTATGACTTCGACTAACTAGCTAACTATGACTTTGGCTGAGTAGCTGGACCTGACTGGAGCCAGCTAGCTCACTATGACTGACTGGCTAATTATGGCATTGAAAGACTAGCTAACTATAATAATAATAAGCATCCATAGAAAAGAGAATAACAATAACTTAGAGCCTATTGTTAGTAAAAGTAATTAAATAAGGGTTCTCATAATTCTACGACAACAACACAGTCTACGACTACCGCAGTTGTTATCGTACATACTCAAATATCATGTATTATGTGTTATTGTTCCCAAATAAACTTTTGAATTTTTTGAATTGTTTTAAATATCGGAGAATAATAATTCTCCGCTACTGTAAACAGAACTAAAACACTACTTATGACTTTGGCTGTCTAAATAATTACATATTACCATTACTAAGTCTGGCTGACCGGCTAACTATGACTTCGACAGACTGGCTGACTGGCTAACCATGACATTAAATAATTAATAAGAATAGCTAACTATGACTTTGTCTAACCATCTAACAATGACAGCCTACTAGTTATTTATACTGAGTCAGTTGACTATGGCTTTTAGTCGTTACGAAGTATATGTGTTAATGTGTGTATTTCAGTTTGCAGTATTACAAGACATGCACGTCAAATGTTACGACACGCGCACCGACTTCTCCAAGCCCGCGTGGAGCATAGACAACGCGCATAGACAACTCGCCAGGGATCTAGACTTCAACCCGAATAGGTAAGTTTTTTTTTAATGACTATGTAGGAACAGACTTGTCCCTACGAAAAGTGGAAGTACTTCCGCCGAGCTAGGTGATCGTGCTCGGGGACCGCGGTCCGATGGACCATTTTGGTTTTTCGTATATACAGCGAGTCGTGATGAAAACTTCGTATGCGCATTGTAGGTCTTCCATAGAAGTTGTATGGACCGATTTCATTTTGAATGGGCGCGGATTTTACATCGCCATCTGTTGTTAGCTGGCGGAACTAGTGACTGCATATTGTAGCAACGTGGAGATTGTTGTAGCGATGTGGAGATAGGTGTCGCTACATGTCGCTACAACTACGTCGATTGCAAAGGTGGGTTTGTCGTCATCACCGGGCTGTTGAGGGAGCGGAAGGCTTTCACCTAGGCTAGGTAAACATAGGGCTTATTCTTATCAATATGTTTCCCAACCTTTTCTTTACCACTACCTTTTCTCTACTATTCTATGGCTACCCATAGGGGTAGCCATAGAATAGTAGTAGGTATTCTCTCTTAAATTTTGACTGGCCTGGTGGCTCATTTGATAGATACCCCAGCCTTCTATACCAAGGGTCGTGGGCCTTATTCTCGGGACAACTTCATATTCATGTCATGTCATTATCATCATCAGCCTATTGGAGTCCACTGCTGGACATAGGCCTCTCCAATTGTTCCCAGTTCCCTTTTGAGTGGAACCCATAATCGTACAGGGCAGGTGGGTTGGGTATCGAAGGGCGTAGCTTCTCGCTCCGGTGACGCTGCTGCCCGTCATCGGTCTGCGTTATTAAGCTACGCCTTCAATTCTGATGGTTACACCGCCACCAGTCGGTTGCCAGCGCCTCGTTCGTTATTCGGCAGGATGCACCACGGGCAGGTGAGGTTGGCTTGGAGCGAAAAGATGATGGGTCGCCCCCTTACATCCCCATGTCATGTACCGTCTGCAAAAGGCATAAGGGCCTAAGTAGCTCAACTAGCTATCTGGTTAAGGTCCATACTCGTATTTACGAGACCCCTTGCGTTTCGCAGACAGTTCCACCTGGCGACCGCCGGCGACGACGCGGCGCTCAACATCTGGGACTACCGCAACGGGAAAGAACCTATCTTTAGCAGGACTGATCACTCGCACTGGTACGTAGCGTTGCAATCTTCATATTACCATCCCTTAAACACTTCATCATCATCATCATTAGCCTATTGCAGTCCACTGCTGGACATAGGCCTCTCCAGTTGTTCGCCACCTAGGGCAAACTTCTGGAGGATATACCCATAATCGCCACGCTGGGCAGGCGGGTTGGCGATCGCAGGGCGTAGCTTCTTGCTCCGGTGACGCTGCTGCCCGTCATCGGCCTGTGGTATTTAGCTACGCCTTCAATCGTGATGGTTTTACCGCCACCAGTCGGTTTGCCACTTAAACACTTAACTATCTCTATTGACTGACTGGCTCGGTGGCTCAATTGATAGTGACCTCTGCCTTCTGATCCAAGGGTCGTGGGTTCGATCCCCACACATTACAAACATTTGTGTGCATGAACATGTCTGTTTGTATTGGTCTGGGTGTTTTCTATGTATTAAGAATAAGAATAAGAATAAGAAAAGCTTTATTTGGCCACAATTACACAATGTAACACTATAACTAAAAATAATAATAATAAAAAATAATAATAATAATAAACTCTAGCTACTATGTAGGATGTGGCCAAAATGGTGTCCACTCAGCTATAATGTCATGGCAAATATTTATTTGCCATAACGCTGGTTTTCAGTGGAAACCACGAATACGAATACGTCGCAACACCGGCCAACGCAAAATTTAAACAAAAAATTTAAACAAAAAAAAACGTAAAATTATAAATAGAAACAAACAAAAACATTTATTATTATGTATTTATTTACAAAAAAAAATTATCTAAGTAAGTTTATCAGTTGTCTAGTACCCATAGTACAAGCTTCAGCTTAGTTTGGGGCTAGATGGCGCTGTGTGGCCCAGCGTGGCATGTCTTGGGTTATTTATTTATTTTTCAAGAAGCCACGAAAACGCCTTATCTCTCTTGTCAAAAATGTCGATGTGGTCAAAAGAGGTATTATATTTCTTTCAGGCTCTGATAATAAAACTGTTACATACCTCTGATGTAAGGGATCTATCACCTTTTCGCTCCAAGCCATCCTCACCTGCCCGTGGTGCATCCTGCCGAACAACAAACGAGGCTCTGGCAAACCGACTGGTGGCGGTAAAACCATCACGATAGAAGGCGTAGCTAAATACCACATACCGATGACGGGCAGCGTCACCGGAGCAAAAAGCTACGCCCTGCGATCGCCAACCCGCCTGCCCAGCGTGGCGATTATGGGTATCCTCCAGAAGTTTGCCCTAGGTGGGGAACAACTGGAGAGGCCTATGCCCAGCAGTGGACTGCAATAAGCTGATGATGATGATGATACCTCTTCAGGTATATTTCACTTTGCCCTTTGCACCTGAAGAGGCCTATGTCCAGCAGTGGACTGCGATAGGCTAACGATGCTTGTCCATCGCAGGGTGTGGACGGTCCGCTACAACACGTACCACGAGCAGCTGCTGCTGACTGGCAGCTCGGACGCGCGCGCGCTGCTCACGTGCGCCGCCAGCGTCTGCCGCGACCCAGACGCGGAAGGGACCGCCCAAGTGTACGTATTTATGTTGATAGGAGAAAAAAATTTTGGTAGAAAATGGTAGTTTTTGGTAGAAAATGGTAGGTTTTGGTAGAAAATGGTAGTTTTTGGTAGTAATTGGTAAAAGTTAGTAGTTTTGATAGAAAACGGTAGGCAGGAAGTTTCCCCTGATGGGACTACCCAATCTCATCCCGTGGGTGGCGTAGAAAACAGCTAAGGGAATAACAGTAAACGAGCAGCAATTGTCTGGGTACAAATTACTACAAATATAAAACCTAAGCGGTCACCAATGTGGAAACTGGGGACGTTTACAGGCTGATAAAGATAATGAATTCTCTGATGATTATGATGATGATGAATTCCTTGATGATGATGATGAATTTCGGCAGTGGCAACTCATTTACTAGGAAACTAACTAGCCACTTGACCAGTCTCGCTTTCCAAGTATGTACAATCTTTCTTTATATTCCGGCAGCCACGCTGGCTGAATACTGCCTGGGGAAGGTCACATAGCAAAAATTTTAGGTTTTAGTAGAAATAATAGTAGCATTTGGTAGAAAATGGGAGCTTTTGGGCATTTTAGTAAAAATAATAGTAGCATTTGGTAGAAAATGGTGGTTTTGGTATAAAATGGTAGTTTTTGGTAGAAAATGGTAGTTTTTGGTAGAAAATAGTAGTTTTTTTTAAACATGAACCAATGCATTCCGCAGCCTCGAGGACGGCGTACTCCAGTCGTACGAGCAGCACGAGGACAGCGTGTACTGCTGCGAGTGGAGCGCGGCGGAGCCCTGGACGTTCGCGTCGCTGAGCCTCGACGCGCGGCTGGTGCTCTCGCGTGTGCCCAAGCACTTCAAGTACAAGATACTGCTGTAGAGAGCGACTTGACTCCGATACTTTTGTCATTCCATTACCTGTCTTCACTATCACTGCATATAAAACATCGTCTCTATGCTTATCATCATCATCAGCCTATTACAGTCCACTACTGGACATAGGCCTCTCCAGTTGTTCGCCACTTAGAGCAAATATCTGGAGGATATACCCATAATCGCCACGCTGGGCAGGCGGGTTGGCGATCGCAGGGCGTAGCTTCTTGCTCTGGTGACGCTGCTGCCCGTCACCGGTCTTTAGTATTTAGCTACGCCTTCAATTGTGATGGTTATACCGCCACCAGTCGGTTGCCAGCGCCTCGTTTGTTATTCGGCAGGATGCACCACGGGCAGGTGAGGTTGGTTTGGATCGAAAAGATGATAGGCCGCTCCCTTACATCCATCCCATGTATGCTTATAGATCTTTATAACTTAACAAAGGATTTTGATGAAGCAGTTTTTTTTTTTAAAATTGAGGGTTCAAGACCATGTTTTATATCAGCAACACCCAACGGCCAAACGGGCTAAGCGACATTTGTTACGAAATCAACTCATACATTGTTTATTGCAGAGAAAAAAGAAATTCTAATTCAACATTTAGATGTCAACGATGTACCTACACAATTTGATTTCTTAAAAATGTCCCTTAGCCCGTTTTTGGCTGTTCTGTTGAGCTGGTTCCCACTTGTTGGGTTTCGAATCCGAATATTATCCTCACACTTCGGTTCGATCACACATTTTCATGGAATGGACGTAGTCGCTTACGATTGCATAAAATATGTTGATGTTAGGGCTATGCTAAGCTACAAATATAATAATTGTAATTTATATGAACATTGAAAATAATTTTGTAAATAAGTGAATAAAATATATTGTATGAGTATGAAAAATATAAGCATTATTATGTAAAATAAAACAATCTTATGTGAACCATAAATATATTTCATTACAACTAAAATCTCTCTGCGACCCGATTAGCAACATTCCGCAGATTCCCATACACTTTTGAGGGTGGAGACCCCATGATAAGATTACATATAGCTCTTCTAGCCAAAGCGATGTTCTGATAACTGCCTAGTATGTGAATCTTAGAATCTGCAAGAACTATTCTAGTTTTTGTTACGTTTTCTATCGTAAACTTTGTCCGTCCAGCTTTGCCGGCTAATCTGCCGATTGCTCTGCCCAAATGGTCTCCTTGCAGTGTTTTTACGTCTTTCACTTCGAAGGATTCTACGAATAGATCGTCGAGCCTCAGGAGTGCTAAAGCATCTTCTACGTCAAATCCATAGATGAATGCCTGAAAAAGTGTTGATTGTGAAAGATTCAGATTTCAAATACAATCTTTAATTATTTAAGTAAGGTGCAGCACAGACGGGACAATTTTTGTGCGATAGAGTCTGCGTCTGAGACATTTAAAAAGAGCGTCTAGGTCTGCCGACAGAAGGATCGAAGATGTGCATCGTGAGCGTTACTGCATATAATTGCAAAAAAGTGTGTCACGGTTAGTCTGTTGTCTGCACTGCCCCTAAATCAAACAATTGGCCATCCCAATCCTGGGCAATTAATTTATAATCTATTGCTAGCCATATCTCAATCATTATCTTGTCATGTTTGCCACATTTTTGATATTAAAATCCAAAGCTTAGTTTTATTTCACGTAAAATAGGCACTCAGACAAGGAATATCAGAAAACAAGCAGCAGTATTTCATCATCATCATCACAGTCCACTGCTGGATCTGGAGGATATTATACCCACAATTGCCAAGCTGGGTAGGCGGGTTGGTGATCGCAGGGCGTAGCTAATGATAATAATGATAACACTCAATTGATATTTACCTTGACAAAATCGGCAGCTTTCTGTAGATTGGCGATATCTTTTGTCTCGGGGCCCACTTTGATCTCAACGTTGCGCGTCTTGGTGTTGAAGCGTACTTGTAGCAGCAGGTGCTCCACAATAGGTGTGAAGATCTTTAGCCAGTTTTCTTTTAATGGTGTATACCTGGCAAAAATATAGAACATATGACAAAATAAAAATATGACATTGGCATCATCATCCTCATCTCTTATCATCATCATCCTAGACTGGCTCGGTGGCTCAATTGGTAGTGACCCCTGCCTTCTGAACCAAGGTCACAGGTCTGAGATCTCTTCTAATCTAATCTACAACCACTCTCATATGAATAACAATCTTTAGTATTCTCCAAACGCCTAGTCGAAGCCTCAGGCGACAAGAGGGCTGGTGCTTTCCTCGGCCAGCGTATCAGTCTGGCCATACAAAGAGGAAACACGACCAGCCTTCTTGGCACAATGCCCTTGGGCAGTGATCTCGGGACATATTTTTTATTTATAATCATTAATATATTTTTCTTATAATTTTGTTGTTACTTTTAGTGTTCATTCTCATCTGTTACTTTGTGCAATAAATACATCTACTGTATTCTTCAAGTATGTAAATCAAAAGTAATATTTAATTTTAGCAGTTAACTATAAATTAACTTAGAGCCTCAGAGTTTTGTCATCGATTCGAGAAGAAGAAGACAGCTTTGAACACCACACATCACTAAGAAAACTCCTCTAAAGTGTATCTATAAATAAACATTTTGAGGTTATACCTGTGGGCTGGCACGGCGACTTTTCTCATATTAACTTTAGCTTCATTGGGTTCAGTGTTTTTCTTCGACCTCTTGGCCTTCGGGCGAGTGTGTTTAGCCTTCCCCTGAATACCATTGTGTTCCTCCACCTCCATACCATCACCAGATTCTGACACCGCTCTTCGTTTCACATTTTTGAGCTTCACTGTCTTTTTGGCGGGCAGGAACTCGTCCACATTGATGTTTTCCGTTTCCATTTTGATATATAAACACTCAGAAAGTCCGGATAATTGAAAATTTTAGATAGTTTTGAGATTTTTTGTTGCAAAATAAATCTCACATGGTTCGCATGGGCTATAAAAAAAGTCTTTTTCAGATAGGATGGGTACGCTGACACATCAGTGACACTTGACAACGAATCCTTTTTACGCAATTTCTATGACAAAATGATAAATAATCATCAAAATAAAAAGTGTTTTCACTTTGTTTATAACGCATGATAACAGAGATTTACTTTAATTTGTATTTGAAACCATAAATAACATTATAATGTACATAACTAAAGAAATCTAATACATTAAATATTTTTATCAGTAATGCTTGATGCGTAAATTGAAACGTATTTTCATAGGGATTGAAACATTGAAATCGTTATAATACCGATTTAATCGTAAAATCGCTTTACGATTTTTCAACTATTGTATAAATTTTATTAAATATTTAAATTTCTTAATAAAGGATAAGCAGTTATTGGTGTAAAATCGAAAATCTTGTATAACACGACTGAGATATTACATTTAAATGGGTACTTTAATCGTAATTCAAATAATTATTCATGTAAAATGAAGAATGGAGAGATTCTTCAAACTCAGATTGATCTAATGATTAGTTTTACATAATTTTGGATGATAAATAAATATTATTTTATTAAATCATGCAATTTTTAATTATCACGAAATCGATTCTCTCTCCATACAAAATGAAATCGATAAATCATAAAATCGATTTTTTTACCTTCGATTTTCATTTTACCACATGACTATAAACTTCAAATCCCATGTGTCAGCGTACCCATCCTATCTGAAAAAGACTATAATCACAGATTAAAAAGAACTGTCATAAATTCGTGTCGTGACATTGACAATTAGTATTGTCGTTCAAAAACAGCATTGTTATTTCGTCACAACATTATCTGCAACTTTTTTTAAAGAAAATTCATTACATAGGTAGGTACCTACACTCATTACGATAACAGATCTATTTCACTGAATCTACCCAAATTCAATAAGAAAATCAAAATCTTAGATAATTTTTGTGGACACTGTTTCTATTTGCTTATTTTCAATTATGAAGATTTCCGAACGAAACCCTTCCGAATGGTTATGTCACAATTTCAGTGAGAATTTTTGTTTTGAATCGATTTGAGGTAAGAAATGGCACATTCCCTTCGAATTCTTTAGCTTTTCACACTGTTTACTTCCCTAACACTTCACTTTCAGGTATCCCGCTCCTGCAGGTACCTCTAGCCATCATGGCTACACTAGTAAAGACTGCTGTGGTTAAGATCATAAGCCCTGGTTATGGGGGCAAGATCGCTGCCTGCACCTTCGTCCAGAACAGAGGTATCGCTGGCAGGGCTCTGCGGGACTCAAATCCGCCGCTGCCGCCCAAGCCGGCGCCCTTCGACTATGTCAACAAGGACTACACTTGGTTAAGAAGTCTTATTGACCGCACCACTCACCGTTTCGACGAGAACTCCAAGGTGATCGTAGTGGAAGGACCTGTAGGCGTCGGCAAGACGGCCTTCGCCGAAGCCCTAGCCTGCGATCTTGGCATGAAGCACTTCAATGAAGCTAACATGGATATCCACTATAAGAGACCGAACGGCTGCGATCTCCGCATGTTCGATGATAAGATACCCGAGGATACTAGAACGTTTGATCACGTCAACTTCAACATGTGCCCGAACCATCGCTTGGCTGGTAACTTCCAGATTATGACGTACATTGCTCGGTACAGTCAATACATTGATGCGTTGGCGCACTTGCTGAATACCGGCCAGGGTGTAGTGCTGGAGAGGTCTCCGTACTCGGACTTTGTGTTCCTGGAGGCCATGGTCTCGCAGAAGTACATCAGCAAGGGAGTGAAGTCGGTGTACTACGAGCTGAGGAATACGACCATCGAGGAGCTGATGAGGCCGCACCTTGTCATCTATTTGGACTTGCCTGTTGATGGTGTAAGTAAATAAGTAAATAAATAAATAACCCAAGACATGCCACGCTGGGCAACACAGCGCCATCTAGCCCCAAACTAAGCCGAAGCTTGTACTATGGGTACTAGACAACTGATAAACTTACTAGATACATTTTTTTTTGTAAATAAAACACATATTATACATAGAAAACACCCAGACATATGCAAATACAAAAATTTAATAAAACAGTAAAGAAAGTGTGTAACATTGAATATTTTTTACGAAAAAGTTTGTATATCATTTTCGTTTGGTAAAAAATTTTATTTTGCAACATGAAATTCTTTAATTCTTATTCTCGAAGTGCCTCTTCAATCAATGAAGGTTGGCAGTCATCTCTGCATAGCCAGCCCTGTCCTGTGCGAGTCGGAACAGCTGGGCAACCGTCGCAATTCCCATAGGCAGGATGCACCACGGGCAGGCGAGGTTTGCTCGGAGCGAAGAGATGATAGGCCGCTCCCTTACATCCCGATTAACGATGCCCCCTCTTAACTACAGACACGAGGCAAGGTTCACTGATAACCGTCCTACTCTCATTCCAGGTGCAGAAAGCGATCAAGAAGCGCGGCCTCAAGCACGAGGTGGGCGGCAAGGCGCTCACGCCCAAGTTCCTGCAGGAGGTGGAGAGGCAGTACAAGAACAAGTACCTGCGCGACATCTCCACGCACGCAGAGCTGCTGGTCTACGACTGGAGCGGAGGCGGCGACATCGAAGTGGTATGTGGACTTGCATTTTTACTATACAACTAGCTGGCCTGGCAGACTTTGTACCACCCATTATTTACCTACCTTTTAAACCTATCCTGGACTACGACAAACATTATAAAACCAAAATCAGCTCAATCGGCTCAGCCGTTCTCGAATTTTAATCAGACTAACGAACATCAATTAATTTTTATTTATATGTATAGATTAATTTTAATGAAATATGAATGATGTATAGGTGCAACACAGACGGCACACTTTTTCTGCGTCTGAGACATTTAAAAAGAGCGTCTGCCGACAGAATATTCGAAGATGTGCGTCGTGTGCGTTGAGTCTGTGAAATATCCGCGACAGATTTTTGCGCGTCGTGTGCGTTACTGCATATAATTGCAAAAAAGTGCGTCATGAATAGTTGCCCCATAAGTTGTAAGAAAAATTGTCATTGAAAAGAGTAACTCTCGAGTTTCTTGCCGATTGAACCAGTTCTTCTCGATAGAAGCTGCATTCCGAATCCGGTGGTATTTTATTTTATAATTCCTTTTAATCTTCTATTCAATATTGAAGATTTATAAGTGCTTGTCTTAAGCCTATATGAATAAAGAAGTTTTTGATTTGATTAGAGTGTTTTCACATATAGGTGTTTTTATCGCATGTTGAACCGGCAGAAACAAGACCCGGAAGTCATTTAGCAACGGTATAGAATACCGCAGTCAAATGACCTTTGGGTCGTGTTTCTGTCGGCGAGTAGGGTTTCCGGAGCTCGTGGAGGGTTAGGGTGGGGCCGGCATCGTGGTGGCAACTGACAAGTAACTGACCATTTACTTTCCCGTTGTCAGCGACTTGGGTTTCTCTTTCGCTTTCCATCAGGCGTAGGGAAGCCATTATGTCGAGCCACTATAAAAAAAAATCATTTCGTAGGCAACTTCCCCGGACGGGCGGCTCAATTCGAGCGAAAGTTCTTCTGAACTGCGATAGGCTGATGATGAGATGACGTTTCTCCGCAGGTGGTCGAGGACATAGAGCGTCTCGACTTCGACAAGTACACGGAGCGCGAGGAGCCCAAACTCAAGGATTGGCGGCTGCCGCGCGAGGTGGAGTGGGCAGACCAGCGCATGCTGTACACCAACTGCAAGCACCTGCTCATGAACCTGCTGGCCGTGCCAAGGACCGACGTGCCGGAACTGATCACCGACGCCGAGGACGCTTACGAGAGGGACCAGGTGAGACTACCTTGTGTATAGTGTAGCACACTGCCGTTAAATGTATTTGTGAACATCAGCGAAATTGAAAGCAATAATTTCTGCCCAAAAGGGATGTTTTGGGGGTCGTATTTTAGATCATAAAAATGTATTGGACACGTATTTTTCCTTTTTTCATTCAAATAAAAAATAGCAAAGATACAAGGCATCAAAAGTTAGGAGTGGGAGTGTTTGACGTCACTCGCTCCCGTAAAAATGCCTCACCGAGTGACGTCACGCGTAATTTAAACGGGCTATAACTTTGTAATTTTTAGTCTAATTTACAAATGAAAAAATACGTGTCTTTTATTTTTGAATTAGCTAAAAGACGGTCCATTATATTTTTTACGGCAACAAGCCTATTGTCCTGTAGATGTTTACAGGCAGGTGATTATCAGAACAACGAATCATCATCATCATCATCATCCCACATCAGTCCACTGCTGGACATGGGCCTCTCTCAATGCCCTGGCCTGAGGGCGTCCTATACTACGTTTGCCGAGATGTGGCAGTGGGCTGGCCAAATCAGCCGCAGAACCGATAACCGTTGGGGTAAACGAGTTCTGGAGTGGAACAACGAATATTACAATAAATAAATAACCCAAGACATGCCACGCTGGGCCACACAGCGCTACCTAGCCCCAAATTAAGAAGCATGTACTATGGGTACTAGACAACCGATAAACTTACTTAGATACATTTTTTTTTCGTAAATAAATACATAGAAAACACCCAGACCAATACAAACAGACATGTTAATGAACACAAATGTTTGTACTGTGCGGGAATCGAACCCACGACCGTTGGATCAGAAGGCAGGGGTCACTACCAAATGAGCCATCGAGTCAGTCAAAACCTTGGTGGTGCAAAGTAGATATACTTGATGATGATGATGAAGACTTCTCACAACCGAGCTCCATAAAGATTATTTATAATTTATATTAGACTAGCTGTGCTCGCGACTTCGTCCGCGTGGAATAGTTATTTTTTCCCCGTTTTTTTTTACATTTTCAATTATTTCTTCGCTCCTAATTGTTGCATCGTAATGTTATATAGCCTAAAGCCTTCCTCGATAAATGGTCTATTCAACACAAAAACAATTTTTCAATTCGGACCAGTAGTTCCTGAGATTAGCGCGTTCAAACAAACAAACAAACAAACTCTTCAGCTTTATAATATTAGTTAAGATTAATGGTAGTTTCCCCTTTTTGTTTACGTGTTTTTTTTTCTTTGTTGCATTTTAATTTTAATTTAGTTCATTTTTTTATAAATTGTAATCAACCAGTAAACCAGTCTTGCTGTGTACACCAAATTTAGATTACTGTCTAGATCCATAAGATAATATAAATAAGAATAACATTGTTATATTGATTGTCATCTGTGTGTGTACCTTCTATAAATAAATAAATAAAAGACTGTTCCTATACATCTGTAACCTTCGTCTCCAGGTGGTCTTCAACCATCCGGCTTTCCAGTACGAGGAGGGGTACACCCAGCGCGACTCGGGGCTGCTCACCAAGAACAAACTACCCAAGTATACCGAGTACATCTGAGCGAACGCAGACTACTGTAGTTGAAATGGTTATTTAATAAAGTTATTGTAAATTTTGTATTGGAGTTCAATTTTTTCTTTAGTTTTTAAATTATGTATTACTAGCTGCTGCCCGCGGCTCTGCCCGCGTGTATATTTGTATGTAACATAGCCTATGTGTTAATCCAACGTAGGTATGTATATTACTGTAAGTTTCGTTAAAATCCGTTCAGTATTTATTGCGTGAAAGAGGAACAAACATCCAATCCAAACAAACTTTCACATTTATATTATTATATAGTACAAAGTACAATTATTAGTTCAGAGTACAATAGTAGGAATTATTAGATTGACTCGTTTTGCTCGGCCTCGACCCTAAACTCGGTTAGAGCTGCGGGTGTCCATGGGCGGTGTCGACTGCTTACCATCAGGCATCACACTTGCTCGTCTGCAGCCTTTTGCATAAAAAAATAAAATAAAAATACTACTACCACATTTCAAATGGAAACCAAAATTGGCGTCCACAACAAAAACACAAAATGCTGTTTTTCATCAATGGTTTATTCGAATTACAAAATTAATATTACTATAATTATTATTAATTATATTATACACAGCACCAATCATACATTTAACTTAGGTACATACTAAGTATTCGCAATAAAGTTTAACCAATTTTCGTTATTGCGAGGAATATCCGAAGGTTCGATATCGTGAACATCAAGATGGCGGGACCACGCCAAATACTTTTTATTTATTCAAATTATAGTTTTAAGAATTTATAATGATACAAACGTAGTCGTATTATATCGTACTAGCTGTGCTCGCGACTTCGTCCGCGTGGAATAGTTAATTTCCCCGTTTTTTTTTTACATTTTCCATTATTTCTTCGCTCGTAATAGTTGCAGCGTGATGTTATATAGCCTAAAGCCTTCCTCGATAAATGGTCTATTCAACACAAAAAGAATTTTTCAATTCGGACCAGTAGTTCCTGAGATTAGTGCGTTCAAACAAACAAACTCTTCAGCTTTATAATATTAGTAGGATTAAAATGTGGTGTATACTAATTAAGACTACGACATGTGTTTTAATAACTGAGCTGTGGTCCCGCCATTTTGACGTCAAAGTGGCGGCGCCACTTACTACCTACAAAATTTTGATAAATTTTGAGTGTAAAATTTTTCTGTGAAAGTATGAATTAGTAGAAATTCTGTGTTAAATATTTTCAAAATTATATTCGAAAATAGATCCAAGATCCACTTCGGGTCGCTAAGCCAGCGCAGTAAGTAAGTAAGTATATTCGAAAAACCTGGCGTGGTCCCGCCATCTTGATGTTCACTCGATATCGTGTTACTTAGATCAACAATTTGTAGGTATAACTATTCACATATCGTTAGATTATATTATAATCCATCTTGCGAGATTGGTTTGGTCTGGTTATTATGGGTTAAGCCTCCAGATGTTTGCCCAAAGTGGCGAACAACTGGAGGCAGTTCCAGCAGTAGACTGCAATAGGCTATGATGATAATTATTAAAGTTTCCAGCGTCTTCTTATTCTGTTCGTACCAGCATCAAACTCAATGTGATATTGACCGTAAAAGCTTAAAACAGCTCATATTTATTTTAGGTATATAATAACTCAAAAAATAACCATAGTACCTAGTATAAGCAAGAGCGGAATGTTTGTTTTTATAAAAAATGCTAACCCATTGAGGTAGGTACTATAACATTGTTTTAAGGCTTTTTTTAATATCGTGCCGATTTCATTACGCACGCGGGATTGCCCCGCATGTGTCCGTCATACAAGCATTACAATAAATGGGTAACGCACGCGAGACCTGAGAATAGAGCGCGGGATAGGCCGATCCCGTAAGCGTACATATTTTTAAAACATCTTTATCACGCATGCGGGATCGCCCCGAACGTGGTCCCCGCGCAGTGCTCTTGCCCAGTAGTATCTCACCTACGCACGTATGCTACCACTATACATATTTGTGTGTGTGAATGGAACATTTACAGGTGTCACGCTTGCGGGGCAATCCCGCGTGCGTGATGAAATCCGCACGATATTTAATAACACCTTCTTTACAGAACGTATGAAGTATTTTTTATATATAAACATTATGGAATATAACCCTGTAATCATAATTTAAATACGTAACCAATAAATAATGAAAAACGAACACAAAAAATTTAGTTGATAAATAAAAATAATAATTCAATGTAAATAATATTTAAAAATGGTATTTTTCCGTATTCAAGTATAGTTCATTTTTAAGGTATGGCACGGCCATAATAATTCTAAAAAATCCCACGAACCACAGACTTTATATCATCCGATAGTTTGGTTATGTCACCGGAAAATAGCAAGAGTCGTAAGTTGATCAATTTCCTAGGTAGTTGATTATCTTTCGGAATATAACAAACGGTAGTTGAAATGTATTATTCAACGCAATGGATTTCAGTTAGTTAATCAACTTACGGTAGCCTGACAGTCATTTAATAATTTACGATTTTGACACAAGTAAAATCGTCCTCAAATGGGCCAATCGTTGCTCAATGTACTATTTAACGGTGCACTATTACCCGTAACTTAATACACTGTTCCCTGATTGGTTGCCGGGATAACGCCACGTGAGCCATTGAACCAATCAACGTTCACGTCACCTTCGTCGGATGATTTTACGGCAAGACCGTAAATTGATCAATTTACTTAAATACATACGTTAAATAATACATTTCAACTGCGGTTTACTATTTTCAGGAAGTTAATCAATTATCTAGGAAATTGATCAACTTACGATTCTTGCTATTTTCCGGTGACAGTTACAAGTCCGCATACTACAACGATTTGGTATTAACTGATCTTAATACTGATTATTATTAGCCCGACCAAACTATCTGCCGGTATAAAGTCTGTGGTTCTCGGTGTCTGTTAGGGGCTGCGCAGACGAAAGACTTTTTGTGCGATAGAGTCTGCATCTGAAACATTTAAAAAGAGCATCTAGGTCCCTACAGCTCTGCCGACAGAATGATCGAAGATGTGCGTTGAGTTTGTGAAATATCCGCGACAGATTTTTGCGCGTCGTGTGCGTTACTGCATATAATAGGCCTGTTTCCGTAAAAAATGTAATTAGTCCGTCTTTTAGATTGTTCAAAAATAAAAGACACGTATTTTTTCATTTGTAAATTAGACCAAAAATGACAAAGATATAGCCCGTTAAAATTACGCGTGACGTCACATAGTGGGAGTTTTTTCGCCACTATGTAACGTCAAAGACCCCCACTCCTAAATTTTGATGCCTTGTATCTTTGTTATTTTTTGTTTAAATGAAAAAAGAAAAAATACGTGTCTAATATATTTTTATAATTATAATCTAAAATACGAACTAAATATAATGTAATTATTGCATCACAGACTAAAAAGTGTGTCACAGATAGTCTGTCGTCTGCGTTGCCCCTTAGGCATCACACCATAGACTTAACTCGATGGATGGGGCTTGACGAGTTAATACAAATCTCACGTCGGATTTTCACAAGTACGTATTTTTTTGGTCCATTAGTTCTGAAAAAAAAAGGAAATATGTAAGTACCTCGTATTCTTGGTGGTCACTCCCCTAACCTAAATTAAGACCTTTATATGTCACCATAGAATTGTAAATACCGTTAGATTATAATCCATCTTGCGAGATTGTAGTAAACTGAACGATTATGAACTGTAACATAATGCTTAGATTTTAACTATTATTTTTCGCTAGACTGTAGGTAATCGATCGATGTGAAATCTATACTTATAATAAATCTGTAGAGAGGTCAATTCTGTACATTAAATATATTTTCAAAATAACTATCAGGGGATTATTAGTGATCGATACTGATGCCAAAAATGCAATCAGTAAAATTTTTGTCTGTCTGTCTGTCTGTCTGTCTGTCTGTCTGTCTGTCTGTATGTTCGTTATAGAAACAAAAACTACTCAACGGATTTTAACGAAACTTGGTACAATTATTTTTCATACTCCTGGGCAGGTTATAGGGTACTTTTCATCACGCTACTATTAATAGGAGCAGAGCAGTGAAGGGAAATGTTAGGAAAACGGGAGAAATTTTTTGAACGCGCATCTCTTAAAAAACTACTGCATGAAATTGAATACGATTTTCACTAATGTATTACTAGAGGTCTAACTTAAAACTTAGGTATAGGTATAAGTATTTTATGGAAGTCCGTTATTTTTGAAACCCGATATCCAAGCGTGCGACGCCGCTGGCACAGCTAGTTCTTAAATAAAAATCTTTCGCGTTTAAACTTTGTAAACAGTTGTTATGGTAAAAAATACGGATGATGACTAAAAAATAATTTAATGTCCATCAGATAGATTAATGAAAAATATTGGATACGTATTTTTTATTTTGCCTCTTGTTCAAAAACTTACGAAGATACATTGATTTTAAATGTCACATGACGTCACGTTAGAGTACAAAATATACTCTAACGTGACGTAGTTAGCCCCCACTCCGTAACTTTAATGCGCTATATCTAAGTATTTTCTTGTTATTTCGACAAAACAAAAAATACTGGTCTTATATTTTTTTATTATCTAAGAGACGGACTAATTATTTTCTTCATTTTCATACCTTGTCATCATCCGTGTTGTAACGATTCCTAATCTCGACAGTTTACAATCTCTCGAGATAGATTATAATCTAACGGTATTTACAAATTGATGGTGACACATACAAAATACATGTGATGCAATAAACAAATGAACATGAATACGTGGGGACTCCCACCAGACATGAATACGCGGGTGTAACATACCCTGCTGGTGACACGAATACGTGGGTATAAAATACCCCGCTGGTGACATGAATACGTGGGTATAAAATACCCTGCTGGTGACATGCATACGTGGGTGTAACATACCCTGCCGGTGACGTGAATAAGTAGGTGTAACATACCCTGTCGGTGACGTGAATAAGTGGGTGTAACATACCCTGCCGGTGACGTGAATAAGTGGGTGTAACATACCCTGCCGGTGACGTGAATAAGTGGGTGTAACATACCCTGCCGGTGACGTGAATAAGTGGGTGTAACATACCCTGTCGGTGACATGAATACATGGGTGTAACATACCCTGCTGGTGGGGGGTGGTGGTGGGCTACAGGTCGAGCAGGTAGGGCGAGTCCAGGGCTCCGAGGCCGGCCGCGACGCCGCCCTCGTCGGCGTCCGCCAGCTTGGTGCGCAGCATGTGACCGACCTGCTTGTTGCTGAATATCTTGTCTCTTGTGCTGGAAGATGGAAGAAATTATTAATATAATAATAATAAATAATATTTCTTTATTGAACAAACATTCGAAAAATATTACAGAATTTGTATACAACTAAAAACGAATTAATTAAAAGAAGAGGGTACTTTTAGTATACATAGGTACCCATGCAATTGGAGTCATTAGTCATCATCATCATCATCATCAGCAGCCTTTATTATCGTAGCAGTTCTGCCAGTGTACATAGCAGTTCTGGCAGTATACGAAGCAGCTATGGCAATGTACGTAGCAGTTATGGCAGTGTACGTAGCAGGTCTGGCAGTGTACGTAGCAGTTATGGCAGTGTACGTAGCAGTTCTGGCAGTGTACGTAGCAGTTGTGGCAGTGTACGTAGCAGTTCTGGCAGTGTACGTAGCAGTTCTTTATTATCGGTCCCACTGCAGGGCACAGGCGTCCTCTCTTGATTGCCATTCACTACGGTCCTGCGCTACTCTCACCCAAGTTTTCTCCGCCGCTCTACTTATGGGGCAGCGCAGACGACAGACTATCCGTGATGACGCACTTTTTAGTCTGTGGTGCAATTATATGCAGTACCGCACACGACGCGCAAAACTCTGTCGCGGATATTTCACAGACTCAACGCACATCTTCGATCATTCTGTCGGCAGAGCTGTACACACGAATTTCATAGATAATTTCGATGTGAACTGTCCAATTTCAACAAAAACGTTTCCAAGAGAGACCTTATCGAACGCATTTGTGAATGTGAAACGTGTTTGTGACCCCTTTAGTTCTTACAAACAATAACAGATGGCGCTGTTCGCAATCACATCGCGAAGGCGTTGCGATTTTATGATTATACTAAGCAGACACATAATTTTTAATAATGAATTAAGAATTTTTTATTAATATTACTCACCGACTCCTGCGATACAGGCCTGCGAGCCTAGTGCAGGAGTTACTGTTACCTCATTATGTTTCCTGAACTTGGCAATAAAGAATTTATTATTATGAACTCTCTCAGATTAGATCACCCTACGCTTGCGGTTTTATTTATTTAAATACCGATAATTGTAGTGGCTTTCAGAACAATAGGTCAGAGGGTCACTGACAGATCAAACTTACCCAATAATGACCCCAAATATGCCCAGTTCGGAGACCAGGTCGGTGGTGGGCGGCGGCACGGCGGCTCCGGGGCGGACCACGTACCCTGTCACCTGCAAACGAACAAAACCATAATTCTGGGGATGTAAGGGAGCGACACATCATCTTTTCGCTCCAAGCCAACGTCATCTGCCCGTGGTGCGTCCTGCCGAACAACAGACGAGGCTCAGGCAACCGGTGGTGGCGGTATAACCATCACGAGAAGGCGTAGCTAAATACCACAAACCGATGGCAGGCAGAGGCGTCACCGGAGCGCAGGGTTGCCAGATTATTTTTTTTTATTTCGGGAGGTGTATAATCAAAAATCCGGGAGATGTATGACAATATTTGTGAAGAAATCGGAAGATGTTCTTTTTGCTTAGGATTTATAGGAATGATGATTTTTCCCATTCAGCTGCTTGGAGAGCAAAAAAAAAGGTCATACGTCTATGAAAATCGTTGAGATTTTGCTCCGTTTGGTCATATTTATACAATACGGGAGATAAATAGTCGGGAGTTTTGGACGGAATCCGGGAATCGGGAGATATTGGCCAAAATCGGGAGATCTCCCGGGTAATCGGGAGATCTGGCAATCTTGCCGGAGCAAAGAGATACGCCCTGCGATCGCCAACCCCCCCAAAGTGTTTGCCAAAATGGCGAACAAAACTTTTGAAGCCTACGTCCAGCAGTGGACTGCAATAGGCTGATAATTATGTATGATTTTGAGACCCAGCTACGTCTCCGGTATGGCTGTGTACGTAGCAGTTCTGGTAGTGTACGTAGCAGTTCTGGCAGTGTACGTAGCA
The DNA here is from genome assembly GCA_031163375.1 of Conogethes punctiferalis. Classification (NCBI taxonomy): domain Eukaryota; kingdom Metazoa; phylum Arthropoda; class Insecta; order Lepidoptera; family Crambidae; genus Conogethes; species Conogethes punctiferalis. The sequence goes on from CM062099.1 coordinate 1,354,369, forward strand.
GTTCTGGCAGTGTACGTAGCAGTTCTGGCAGTGTACGTAGCAGTTCTGGCAGTATGTGTAGTATACGCACCAGCGGCGGCAGGATCCGCTCCATGAGTATGTAGGCGGCGCGCTCGCGGCTGTGCCGCATGCGCAGGAGAGCGTCTCTCACGTCCGCGCCGTACAGGTTGTTGCCGCCTCCCTCGCGCTGAGGCTTCAGCACGAACCTGGACAAACCACCACATCGTAAGAGAGGTAGGGCATAGCGAATCTTCGCTCGAATTGAGCTGCCCGGACCTCCACCCTATAGAATACCGCAGCCAAATGACCTCCGGGTTGTGTTTCTGCTGGTGAGTAGGGTCTCCGGAGCTCGTGGGGGGTAGGGTTGGACCGGCATGGCAGTGGCAACTGACAGGTTACTAACCAGTTACTTGCCAGTTGTCACAGCAATTTGGGCTTCTCTTTCGCTTTCCATCAGGCGTAGGGAAGCCATTATGTCGAGCTACTATAAAAAAATAAAAACCTCAATAACACATACATAACAGCTTCCCGAGCTGGTAGTGCCATCAGCCACCGCCATCTCAGTATGTAAAACCCCAAATAAGATGGGTTAGGGGGCAACTCGTCCCAGTGATAAAACCAGGGACCAGTTCGCTCTTTTCTAATTTGGAACGAAACTGGACCGCCACTCATTCAAAACATACTGCTTCAAAACAGAATTTAATGATAATAATGGTGTCTAGTTGGATGATGATAATGACAATGATAAGGAGAAGGGTAATGATGATAACGATGATAAGAAGGATGATGATGATGATGACTATGAGGATGATAATGATGATGATGACTATGAGGATGATAATGATGATGATGACAATGATGATGTATAAATGTATTATATTTATGTATGTGTACGTATTTTTAATGTTTAATGTTATTAACCTTGCAGCACACTACCTACATTTTTATTTCTGCTTAGCCCAATGGTTGACTGGTAGAGAATGCCTATGCGGCATTAAGTCCGCCTTTTGTACGCTGTTATAATTGTGCAATAAAGATTAAATAAATAAAATGATGATGCCTGTGAGGATGCTGATGACGAGGATGTTACCTCTCGGCGTCAGCCAGCGCCATCTCCACGGCGCGCTCGCCGCCCTCGTCGAAGTCCAGCGAGTACAGCCCCGTGAAGATGTCGCGCACGCGGCTGGACGCCGCGCCCGCGCCCATGAACTTCTCCAGCACACCGGTACCGGCTAATACACTAGTTGGCAATGGATAGACGCACACGGCTAGAACGTCTCCGCCCCCTCCCCTCCCCCCAAAAATCCCCCGAATCCCATTAACTGCTCCAACACAGAACATGTCACATACAGCGATTTCTCTGGTAGTATACAACGAGCTCAGGCCAGATGGAGACGCGATTCGCGAAGAATGGCTGGCGAGTGCTGGGTGCTACAAGTCCAGGATCAGCAGTTGAGTGCGGGAGGCTGATGATGATGATAATGAGGAGAATGAGGATGATGATGATAATATTGATGATGATGATGATGACGATGAGGATGATGATGAGAAATGTGATGATGCCTGTGAGGATGATGATAATGATGATGATGATAATGATGATGAGGATGATGATGTGAAATGTGATAATGCCTGTGAGGATGATGATAATGATGAGGATGATGATGATAATAATGATAATGACGATGTTGATAATAATGATGATGATATCGAGGATGATGGTGATAACAATGACGATGGCGATGATGATAATAATGATGAAGACGATGAGGATGACGTTACCTCTCGGCGTCGGCCAGCGCCATCTCCACGGCGCGCTCGCCGCCCTCGTCGAAGTCCAGCGAGTACAGCCCGGTGAAGATGTCGCGCACGCGGGAGGACGCCGCGCCGCCGCCCATGAACTTCTCCAGCACCCCGGCGCCGGCCAGCGCCTGCTGGACCTTCTTGGTGCCCGCGAGCTGGTAGTGGATGGACGGGCACTTGATCGCGCTGGAAAAGTGGGAACATTGTTATCTACACTGGTCACCTTTAGGCTGCGGAACGGTAAAAAAAAACAGAATTTGTAATCACTCGCGCACACTTAAACACACGAACATATAAGTACACACACACACGAACATCTCCCGCACGAGTACACATTTTTAGGGTACCGTAGCCAAAATGGCAAAAATGTGACCCTTATAGATTCGTCATGTCTGTATGTCCGTTGAAATTTAGTACGTAGATGTATTCTGTAAACCGCATTAAGATTTTAAATAAAATCAGAAAAAAATCTAAAAATTTTTTTTCAGCAAACCTATACGTGTGGGGTATCTATGGATAGGTATTTAAAAATGATGTTGAGGTTTCTAACATCATTTTTTTCTAAACTGAATAGTTTGCGATAAACTTACTTAAATACTTTTTTTTTGTGAGTTTAAATGTAAAGTGAAAAAAATACTAATTAAGAAATGTTATTATAAATTGACGGACTATTTATGTGACAAAAATTTTGCATGAATTAATTATTATAAGTACCTACCTAGTCAGAGTTTTATATAATTTGTACACCGTAAAGGTACGACATGTTGAAACCTGTATTATTGACCTTCCATCTATGTACACATGTTTCGAGCAAATAAATTATCTTTATCTTTGTAAAAAAGTACGTATTGTACATAGAAATACAAACAGACATGTTCATGAACACAAATGTTTGTACTGTGCGGGAATCGAACCCACGACCCTTGGCTCAGAGGGCAGAGGTCACTACCAAATGAGCCATCAAGCCAGTCAAATATGCCATTCATTGCCACTCAAGACCAAAAACGAGCAGATATTGAAGCTAGGTCAAGTTGGCTTGTAAGAAATTGGGTGTCCTGAACAGAGCTAAGCGGTCCTTCAGTCCGAGGCAAAGATTGCTTTTATACAAAGCACAGATACGGCCACATATGGAGTACTGCAGTCATCTCTGGGCGGGAGCACCTAAGTACCAACTTGGACCTTTTGATTCGCTTCAAAGACGTGCTTTGAGAATTTGGATGATGACTAAAAAATAATTTAATGTCCATCAGATAGATTAATGAAAAATATTGGATACGTATTTTTTATTTTGCCTCTTGTTCAAAAACTTACGAAGATACATTGATTTTAAATGTCACATGACGTCACGTTAGAGTACAAAATATACTCTAACGTGACGTAGTTAGCCCCCACTCCGTAACTTTAATGCGCTATATCTAAGTATTTTCTTGTTATTTCGACAAAACAAAAAATACGGGTCTTATATTTTTTTATTATCTAAGAGACGGACTAATTATTTTCTTCATTTTCATACCTTGTCATCATCCGTATTGTCGATGATTCCAAACTTTCGAGCGATATTGAGCCACTAAGCCTGAGGCGGGACTTTGCCTCTTTGTGTGTGTTCTATCGATTGTACAACGGGTTCTGTTCTGAAGAACTGTTCGAAATGATGCCAACAGCTTCATTTTATCATCGTACCGCGCGCCATCGGCAAGGTGTTCATCCTCACACTTTGAGGCCTAATTGGTCACGCACGGTCCGATTTCAGAGGAATTTCCTCCCGAGAACGTTGCGTTTGTGGAATGAGCTGCCTGCTGATGTTTTCTCGGGGGAATACAGTATGGGGCACTTCAAGTCGAAAGTAAATAGGTTCCTAAAGGGTCGGCTAAGCGCATGCGATGCCCCTGGTGTTGCAGGCGTGCATGGGCTACGGTAACTGCTTACCATCAGGCGGGCCGGTAGCCATTTGCCACCTTAGTGGTGTCACCGGAAAATAGCAAGAATCGTAAGTTGATCAATTTCCTAGGTAGTTGATTAACTTCCGGAAAATAATAAACGGCAGTTGAAATGTATTATTTAACGTATGTATTTTAGTAAATTGATCATTTTACGGGGTCTTGCCGTAAAATCATCCGACGAAGGTGAGGTGAACGTTGATTGGTTCAATGGTTCACGTGGCGTTATCCCGACAACCAATCAGGGAACAGTGTATTAAGTTACGGGTAATAGTGAACCGTTAAATAGTACATTGAGCAACGATTGGCCCATTTAAGGACGATTTTACTTGTGTCAAAATCGTAAATTATTAAATGACTGTCAGGCTACCGTAAATTGATCAACTAACTGAAATCCATTGCGTTAAATAATACATTTCAACTACCGTTTGTTATATTCCGAAAGTTAATCAACTACCTAGGAAATTGATCAACTTACGATTCTTGCTATTTTCCGGTGACAGTGGTATAAAAAAAAGAAAAGCTACTCACGTGGACCTCTCGACGCGGAGACGCGCGTCCCACTCGCGCGTCGAGGGGTACTGCGCTGGCTCGTACCCCGACCGGTAGTACACCACAGCCACCGGCTTGCCATCGCTGTCGAGGACACAATGGACTTAACATCATCATCATAACATCATATCATCATCATCAGCCGTACTAAAATCGCTATCGGAAACATTTTAGATCGTTAGAACACAAATCCCTTAATTTTGAATGAACGATGCATTTTTTTTTATATGAAGAGCTTTCAGGCCCATGGATTCAAGTCCTATACAGTGGCGGCGCTAGACCAAATGTAGGTGTCGGCGACATCAGCTTTGCGAGGCCTTTTTCATTACCTCGGATAGAAATAATCAACTACTCGGGGATTCCCCGACTCTCACGCGCGGCAGTCTAACTTTCATAGTGTTGCCCACACTCCACTTATCAGTGGTGTTGCCAGACCACTCAGAGCGGCTCTGGCCAAATACTACTCACGCGTACGAAATTAGGTATATACGAATAACTACACCTTTAAAATTTAGCATTTTTAAACTTTTTGCGAGGCCCCCACAGGAGCGAGGCCGTCGGCGGTCGCCGACGCCTAGCGCCGCCACTGGTCCTATACATAGATTTACGTCCAATGAAAAATGGATTTTACAAATACTAGGCTTAGGCAAGGAACAGACATGGACATTCTGCGAATCGGACGTTTTGAGAATAGGACATTGTGCTGTTTTTTTTTGGCAGGTAGACATGTTGCGGGTAGGAAGTTTTGCGCCTTTTTTTACAGTGGCTTGACATAATGGCTTCCCTACGCCTGATGGAAAGCGAAAGAGAAGCCCAAGTCACTGTGACAACGGACAAGAAACTAGTCAGTTACCTGTCAGTTGCCACCGCCATGCCGGCCCAACCCTCACCCCCCCACGAGCTCCCGAAAGCCTACTAACCAGCAGAAACACGACCCAGAAGTAATTTGGCTGCGGTATTCTATAGGGTGGGGGTCCTTCCCCGAACGGGCGGCTCAATTCGAGCGAAAATTCGCTATGCCCTACCTCTCTTAAACCTAAGCCAATAAGCCTAAACCTAACAATATACCTAACAATTCTAGATTTCATCCTTATCATCTTGATAGTTGGAGGTCTTCTACGGTGCGTTTTGCGCGCAATTTTCTGCCTCGTGCAACCGGTCTTTGGAATCAGCTTCCTGCTACAATTTTTCCGAGTGGATATGATTTAGGGACCTTCAAAAAGCGAGCCTATAGATTTCTCAAAGGCCGGCAACGCACCTGTGACTCCCCTGGTGTTGCGGTGTCTATGGGCTGAAGTGATCACTTACCATCAGGTGACTTTCAGGCCCGTTTGGCCCCTCTTCCATAAAAAAAAAACCTTCCTGGACGATAATATGACGTGAACATAATGAGCTGACTATGCCTTGAAAAGAACGATTAATATCCCTTTCTGTACATTAAATATGATACATTATTGTACCGGTACTCACATAATTAATTGCTTTTTGTCGTTAAGCGACGTCTCTTCATATATTTCATTAAGAGTTTTCCTCATAACCTGTGAACAATAGAAACAATAAAACATATAAATAATAATGGAACGAATCGTATATATTACTTTGACTTATTGTATTACATTGGGTAGTAAAATCGAGATTTAAGGCCAGTGTGCCTAGCACGAACATATTCGAAAAAGTATGCGTAACGTTACCGTAAACATTTGTATGAAACTTGGTACAGCGCCCCTATCGTGCTACGTTTACGTACGTTAACGTAGTGAAAATTATCGCCTTGTTTACGGTTACGTTACGCATACTATTTCGAAAGTGTTCGTGCTAGGCACACTGATCATAATAGCCTAACGCAGTCCACTGCTGGACATAAGCTTCTCCAGTTATTCGCCACTTTGGGCTTTGCCCTATAATCGCCAATAGGCTTAATAGCCTATTTTTAGCCATAATTGGCTAAAAATGGAAATTAGTCCGTCTTTTAGCTTATTCAAAAATAAAAGACACGTATTTTTTATTTTATTATTAATTAGACTAAAAATTACAAAGTTATAGCCCGTTGAAATTACGCGTGACGTCACTCGGTGAGGCATTTTTACGGGAGCGAGTGACGTCAAAGACTCTCACTCCTAACTTTTGATGCCTTGTATCTTTGCTATTGTTTATTTGAATGAAAAAAGGAAATATACGTGTCTTTTATTTTTGAATAAGCTAAAAGACGGACTAATTACAATTTTAGCCATAATAGCCTATTGGGGCAGGCGGGTTCGGTATCGCTCCGGTGACGCTGCTGCCGTTATCAGCCTGTGGTATTTAGCTACTGAAGGCGTAGTTGATCGTGATGGTTATACCGCCACCAGTCGGTTGCCAGCGCCTCGTTTGTTATTCGGCAGGATGCACCACGGGCAGGTGAGGGTGGCTTGGAGCGAAAAGATGATGGGTCGCTCTCTTACATCCTGACCGTCATATGTGGTATTTAGCTGTGCCTTCGACCGTGATGGCTACACCGGCACCAGTCGGTAGCCAGAGCCTGTGCTGGAGGCTAGTGAAAAAATCACAACATTACCTGAATTTCCGGCCTGGTCTCCGATATGTGGAACTCGTGGAACCTCTGGTCGCAGATGTTGTAGGACACCTCCTCCACCACGAAGAGGATCACTGCCTCCGGCACTCCGAAGAGGTCGAACGCCTCCGTGATGCCGGAACAGAGCCCTGAGAGGGCTCGGTTCTCTGGCATCTGGGAAGTAACAATTAACATCACTTTACATCTTAACTAATATTATAAAGCTGAAGAGTTTGTTTGTTTGAACGCGCAAATCTCAGGAACTACTGGTCTGAATTGAAAAATTATTTTTGTGTTGAATAGACTATTTATCGAGGAAGGCTTTAGGCTATAAAACATCACACTGCAACTATTAGGAGCGAAGAAATAATGGAAAATTCTCTGCTACTTATTATTCATTCATCCCTTTAAAGGATTCCTTTAAAATAAAGACAATACTTACATTTTTAATTAAGTCACCGTGACCCAGTTGCCTAAGAATGTAGCTGAAAAATTTTTAACAGTTTTATATCGGAGAAAATCGTAATGTAACGTCTAGAAAACTCGACCATATTTTTTTCAACCAAAAATTCTAATAAAATGTAAAGTAGATAAAAATGGTCAATTTTTCTTTTGATCACCCAATTTTATATGGTTAATTTCAAATTGATGCGAATAAGGCACATTTAAACAAACATTTTAAAGGGAAAAAAATATAAATGCATGAAGTCATATCAATTTGATGAATTCTTATTACGATAAACAGTAGTTTCAAGTTCATATTTTAAGATAGATTTTAATTCGGTACCAAGAACGCGTCAATTTGAAAAGAAAAGGTTAATAGATTAAGGAAAAACGAAAAAAGTAAAGCCAAACGGAAACAACTACAGAAGCATCCAACAAAACATCACAGGGCCCCTACGACAAACAACAAGATGCACTACACAATCAACATTACTATGATAATGTCAACGGATATACTTGTCGAACACATGGGCCGTATTCTCGAAGGCAGACAGCTACTGTGCGAGCGAGAGGGAGCTATATAAAGTCATGTGTTGTCTCGCTCACTCTTTTGCTTGCGGCATCACTATACTATCCGACAGCGAAAATACGGCCTATTTGGACGACAATGATAAAAAAGATCTTTTATGAACTTAAACGCTTTTAAAAACATTCTTTTTTTAAATACAATATCATCGACTTCCGTATAATTATTTATACATTTTTAATTCAATATTTATACTTATATGTACATATATGACGAAAACACTATTTTATTTTAAAAAATGTACACTTGTCCAGTGTGTTTGAGAATCGGTGTTGACATCTAAATACATACATCGTGTGTATGATTTATAATTTTACATAAACAGTTCATTCCAATTTGTATTTATAAATATACATGCGCATGCTGTAAATGATTTTTATGAATAATATTATTAAATATATAAAAAATAAATACATTCACAAAATATTTTTGTTTAAAATATTTTCATGCATATAAAAAATATACGTAACAAATTCGGATTAAATTGATTTACAATTTAAGTGTTTCTATATTAATGTTATTTAATAACTAAAATTATTTGGCTAAAGCTTGCGAAAGTATGGTTTCAGCAGCATGATTTTTGTAGATTTTTACATGTAGTATTTTTTGCTAAAACATTCAGTTTATTTTTAAATACTCTTTTTATAAATGTGTATATTTAAAAGTGATAAAATAAAAAAATATTTTTATTAATTGTTTGCTCAGCAGCATCATAATATTAATTATTTTAATATGTATAATTCCTGTTTAGTTTGATTAATGATTCTATGTTAATCAAGAACGCAATTTGATATTATTATTACCGCCACAGACATTTAAAAATTGGTTTTTATATATTTTGCTTATTTACTATTTTACCGACTTTATTTTGAGAAATCAAAATGGTTTTAAACTTAGGATACATATATTTAAAATAGGTAAAGAATCCTCAGGGACAGATAGTAGGTATATGTTTCACAAACTGTTTACTGAATTTTCGTGTGGTTTGTAAAATAACAATATTTTTTTCATATCAATAAAATAAAACAATCCTTTGGGCTCATGACCTTAGAAGAACCGCTAGCATTGGTTGGAAGGAGGAATAGATATATGTGGCGCGAACTAAAGGAGGCCTTGGACCAGGGTTGTTGATTGATTGAATAAATTACATGTATGTACATTATTGTATGTGGCGTTCACTAGCGAACGAATAACATGTTTCATTGGCATATTATAACCATTTAAAATTTTAAAACTTTAAGGGCTCTCCGAGAGGTATAACGTTCCGATATTCAAGGTGAGAACGAACCGGTTTTTCTGGGGGACCGCGTTTCATTGCAGACTGCAATATCACTTACATTTATCAGGCGAATTGTACCATTGACTCGATAAGAAGAAGCGATAACTTGAGAACAGCTGTGCTCATAATGTTTTTTATAAGAAATTCAAATGTTTACGTTTAAGAACTTCGATGATAGCCAAGGTGGCCTTAGTCATAATCGCCGTACAAGTGTACGAGCGAAAATCTCTCCCCGTCCTGAAAACCTTAAGGAAGGTAAGCAACAAGCTAAGGGCGCCCCCAACGGCTCGACCTCGAGCGAAGGCGTTGCTGGTACAGCCCACAGATGCTATTGTCTACGGTAAAGCTGGTGTCTACGGAAGACCAGCGTCGAGGTTTCTCACCAGGATGCCTCGGCTTATGCTGAGTGAAAACCGTTCAGTGTCACGATGAAAATTGTTTGATCCCATTGCTCATGTAATCTGTATGTGACTCTAATAAACTTTTTTCTATTCTATTTTCAGGGGAGGGGATAATATAGCCGTATATGCCGATCTATATCTTTTGTCAAACTTAAAAGGCGTGACCATCGGCCTGCACATAACCGCAGTTAAAATCGCAAAAAAATGGCTACTTCTTGACTTACCAGTCTGGCAGGAACCTGCAGGTGGAGATTATTGGAGAAAAGACCTTTGCCTAGATGTAGGGCAGCAGAAGCTAAATAAAATGAACGAAAGTGCCCTAGGAGATCTTACAGTGTTTGTATGAAGATTTTTCTTATATTGATATTTTGGTGTTTAAGTGTTTCTGATGTGGTATGATATCATATTCCTATGTTCTTTTGCATTCTAAACAGAACCCTTTGGTATCTTCTTTAGTCCAATTGTAGGCAATAGATGTGCATGGGTGATCGAAGCAAACCATATTCTTTGAAAGATGTGTACCCTAAGCCATACCCAGCAATGACTGGACAGAGACAACAAATCTGACGAGAAACAGAACACATTTTTTTATAAAATATTTAACCGACAATGCAGGCGTACAGGTAACATCTCTCAAGTGATCGCACTACAAGCTAAACATATGCGCTCACAAAATACATACATTCAAAATCTAAAAAGAAATAAAAAAAAATGCAAATTTTGTATTTTTTTACGCCCGAATCAAAATGGACACTGGATATATAAACCACTGGTCCGATGCGTGACATTACTGTTACTATATCTCGGTCTATTATCGACATACCATAGACAATATATGTTTCACTGCATACGTCATAGACAATATATTTACTTTTTAATCTATGATGCAAAAGCTAAGCAACACGTGCAAATGCAACAAACAATAATAAGGAAAACAAAAACAGAACAAACAAGCATAGATAGTGGTACGAGTGAAAGAGATAGATGTATAGCGTGCATTGGAAAGAAAGAGATAGCAGTCACATGAGAGATGTCGACTGATTACTGTCGCTTGAGCGCGCGGGATTTTGGTACCTGGATACTATTTATGCATTAAAAAATAAAAATCTATACATTAATTCCATGATTTTATTATTAAATAAGAAAAGAAGTTTTCTTAATTATTTATGTTAATTTTATATTTTTTTTATTAAAATATAAAATGGTGCTACCTTGTACATAGTTTGCATTTCAGTGTCTATAGTACAGGATGACAGGTGATTTATTGTTTGATAAAACAAAAACAAGCCATAACATGATTACGACATCTAGCAGCATGAAAGTGAAGCATTCAAACGAAACGCAAACTTTTGCACAAGGTACATCAATAGATGTTTTCTTTAATTGTCTATAATGACTTTTAAATACTTTTTCAGACACAAAATTACAATTTGTAAGATCTTTGTCAACAATTTTTTGGGTTATCTTTGAAAATAAAATCTCTTTGCCCAAGCTTCTACAATCATTGAAAAATATCGGCAGTATTTTTTGTAATACCTTTAAACTAAATAATGTATACTGCCACTGCTGTTTTATAAAAAAATATATTTTTTTAAATTATTATGGAGCGATAGTGATTTTAATAAGTGATATTTTTTTTATAACTATGTATGTTTTTTTCATTTAGTATCCAAGCACCATATCCGCGCGTAACAAACGCGTCGGTACCGAGACATGGCGGGCAGATTGGACGAGATGGCGCCAAAACTCGCCGCGACCGTGTTAAACTCCACTTGCTTTATGCTGTTCCCTTCCGGCTGTTGCATCAGGTAGTCGGAGCGGAAGAGGCCCAGGCTGAGTGACTGCAACAGTGCATACGGTCAGTACCAGCTAACACAAAGAGCACGGACCGATTTCAAAGGGCGAACTCCCGCGAACGGTGCGTTTCTGGAATTCTTTAAATCTGAACTGTCGAGGTTTTCTCAGTGGAATACAGTATGGGGTACAAGTATGATAATAATAAATATTTCTTTTCAGTTTATATTCAGTGATCAGTACTCTCATCACCTGCATGCGTTTCGCCCCTCACCGAGTACGAAACGCTCACCGCCTGCATTAGTACCACCAATGGAAAATTACATAATGGCCGGAACAAAGGTTAATTTTTTTAATGTGTATAACAAAATACTCTAATTTCGTATCAACCTTAATCTGTCATAAATATTCTTATAGTACCATACATGTTTAAAAGTAAAACTTATATAAATAAAAACCATATTCAAATGACACTTTTACTTGTCACCGTTATTTATGTATTTTATTTCCATAAATTAGGTATTAGTTCTGTAAGATAAATCTTTAACGATACTACTTAAAGTTTTTCTAAACACATTCGCCATTGAGCAATACTCGAGATAAGAGACTTGACAATAGAATTAAAACACAAGTAGATACTATATAGTAAATGTTGATTCTGTCCACTCATTGTGGGTTACAAAACCCATTTAGGAAATTATGACAATAGGCAAAGATATTTTGTTTTAAGTACTGTACTCATAAAAAATATATTCCTGAGAAAGCGTTATAACTTTAGGGTTGTTTGAAGGACAAAATCTGCTGGCCTGGTTGTCTAATATCCAATAAATTTATCTCACATTGTTATCGAGACATATTGACAAATAGGTACGTTGTGGTAGACAATAGTCAATATTTAAAAATTGTATATCATCATCATCAGCTCACATCAGTCCACTGCTGGACATAGGCCTCTCCCAAATTGTATATGACCACTATCAAATGAAGTATACTTAATATTTATATTGGGGACTAAATGGTACCTAATGGGCAATGTCTGATAGTACTAACTATAGATTTTCTGGATTCTCTAGACCATATTTTTAAATTCTTCTATGTAGACGTATGTGTACGTATACTATGAACCTATGTACATATACTTCTACATTGAATTCATTCCTAGTGAATGAATATTAACGAAATTGTAATATAACTCTTGCTTAGTTAAGATAAAACTTTCTTTATACCCATTTGTATTGCCTCAATGATTTATTTTTATACTTATAAAAAAGAAACATTTTTCTCCATATAATTCAAACATTAAATATTGAGATATATTAAATACAACCTGCAACAGCTGAATATAAGACGACAGTAGCGTCTTTATTTTAATTCTATTAAGCTTTTTAACATTTTCCTTAACTTTCGTCCCAAACTAAGTTTAGGATACACAGATGAGTAACAAATTGTTTGAATGAAAAAGTAAATAAAATAAGACGATGACGTCAGTTTTGCATTCGCCTATCATGCTTGTCCTGTAACGATTTTTAGCAAAGTCATTGTAATATCACGTCTTCAAATAATTTTAAGCTAATTTTCTGATATTACAGATTTATATGAACTGGGTCTTGCTTATGTCATCATTGATCATGGCAAACATTAGGTAAGCAAGAAAAACGGTAGGTTTTTGCTCCAATAACGGCTATAATACTTCTAATATAACTGCAATAAGAAAGTGAAACCTAAGAACTTCTGATTTCGTGATCCAATTTTGTTACATAAGTGAGCAGATTTTATTTAATGGACAAAAACTAAAATTGTACATTTTACTTTTATTACGTCATGTTTTTTATAATTTGTCACCGTTACGGTGACAAACGCGTACCTTTATATTTTTTTGTAGACATACAAAGAAACATATTGAATTATGGAGAGTTAACCTTCAAACAATTCGTCAGCATACCGCTTCAGAAGTCTGTAATTTGTAAAGACAATAAATAAACGCCGGCTTGTCGGCTATAATAACCGTCATTCATTTCCAGTGTAACCTGTGGCATGTCTTGGGTTATTTATTATTTAACTTTATTTATTATGGGTACACTTACAGATTACTGTCATAAAATGCATAGTAGTCATAAATAAACACAGTAGTGACTAGACGGCAACCTAATATTTGTGTACACAACATGTTTCTTTTTTTCAGCAAACAAGACGAACTCAAATGAAAATTAAGAGATATTTGAACATTTACATTCAGAATATCCAATATATTTTATAATGTTTGTATGATATGATTCGAGTGTACTACCCTGTAGAGTATTGCATTATGATACGATTTCTTTTAATTTTTTAACCATAATTGAATCAATTAATATGTTTTACTTATATGCTGTTCTGAAATTTAAATGTAATTTTGGTTAAAACTATAATTAGATTAACGTTACAAATTGATTTTTATTTGTTTTTTTATTATTGTAACGTTATTTATTATTTATTTAAATTTGCTAATTATTTTTATTACATACTATTGCATATTGAAAGTAATACCTAACTGCCGATGATGACCATGCTATAAGGTATCAAAGATCCTGGTAGACTTGAGATATAAAATCATCCACGTTATACAAAAGCACTAATGTATATGTGAACCTAGTACAGTGGCTTGTTATGTGTATTAGAAAGACAATGGACGCTACACGAGTTTATAAACATGAGCCGATCGAACGATACCAATACACATGCGTTACTATGTAAGACAACACATCGACTTCTTCAAATGACATTATTTATTATTCTATCAATTATATTTATGATGACATGATGTTAATTTGTTTTACGTTTACACAGCTGCCTCAACATTTATATTAACTATCACTCATCGCACTTAAGTTAGAACGTATATGACGAGCAATTGTAAATATTAATAATTTATTATTAAAAATACGAGCTACATTACTTCAAATTGACTCGGCAGTGTACATAATTCAACTGAGAGTGTGACAGAATGTGGTTGTGTTTGATATTCTCAATTCAAAATAACCTAAAACAATATTTATACTATACAATATACATTATTATTACAAATTATATTATTAGCTAAAAATATTGAAAAAAAATTTACATATATTTACATAACGAAATTGTCAATATTTATTTAACAATTTCTTTCGACAGTTCAGAACTAGTAACCCATTAAACTAGTAAGCCAACCATAACCGACCAGCAGGAAGCGCGTTTAAATAAAAATAATAATAAACCTTACTATTACTATAAATTTTGATAATTAACAACAATATTGCTATTATTACCTTTAATTTAGATAAAAATATACATTATTATAATCTTTAAGACAATAAAAACATTATTATTAACTTCAATTTAGATAGTAAAAATACTATCATATATTAAAGATAATTAATAACGCAATATTAAAAAATATTAGACCTATATAGTATGTATGTAAGCTACGCTACAAAATACATATTTACAGATATCCAAATGTCTCAAACTCAGTTGAATATTAGTTATTACGTAAGTAAAACCTTAATCATGCGAAATATGTAAAACTTTGCTACTTATAATTATTATTAGCGGCAATACTTCAGACGCAGTAGTTACTATATTTTATGCCGGGCCCTATGATAAGAACCAGCTTACGTGTGACGCTCACAGTTAGGTCCATATTATTTAGACTTTTTGAAAATAGCAAGGGCACACTCTGAGCTTTCAAACAATTTATAACCTATTTTAAAAAATAAGAACTGATTGTATTCACCAGGCTCATGAGTCTGGTGACTCCAAATAATTAGTTCTTTAGATCATAATTGGATATTTGATATCCAAATATATATAATATATATATATATAAAAATACATATATATATAATTTCAATATAACTCTTATTCGCATTACATAAATTAACTAAAGTAGATACACATTTTTGATAATGTTCACTAGTTTGCCTAAAAGGTTTTTTTTATATATTTTATTAATATGCTAATAATATTGATGCAGATGCAGTTTATCTTATTTAGAAAAAAGTAGATATATTTTATGATAAACAAAAGTAAAAAAGAAAACAAATGATTATTTGCCTAGGCACCTGGTGAACTATAGGTACTTATTTCCCATTTCAGAGTAATTTCTTGCTACGTCACGTAAATAATGGAGATCCAAATAAAAAAAATCCTTATGACCTACCAAAATATAATATAATTACAATCATGTGAATGAATTTGAATATGCATATTACACAATTAATTGCGTATTAATTATTAAAAAATATATGGGCATAACTGTGAGGTCCACGTTCTACCAAAGTATATACACAGGAAAGTAGGACACCTTCTCATATCAGCCCAATGCACACAAGCGAACGACACGCCAATCGGAAAGCTTTGAGGTTAGTTAGATAGTTTAAAACACAATCCTGTACTAATCACAATAGGAATAATTACCGAAAACTAAAACCATCGATTGGATGCATGATTCTTAAATTACCGTGTACCGAAATAAACTTCCGGAAAATTCTGAAAATTACCGATTTCACGCAATAATTATCAGAATAAATCAAGATAAAATTCCGGTGACCACGATAATTATTGTAATTCAATCCTATCGGTGAATTTATAGTTTTCTTTACGTAGTCCTTTCACCTAATAAATATCGTCTCTATGTTAAAAGCTTACAAATAAGAAGTAATCTGGCAAGGATAATGATAATATTGTAATAAAATATAGACTTTAAGCACAAGGAGGCTATGAATGGCTGGAATGACTAATAAAAACGTTCGTATCTTTTATTTTTTATGTATTATTGTGTTTATGTTCTATTATTATTTATTTATCCCGGTATGAAAAAAGCTTTTAACACAGATTCAAAATGTTTTATTAGTCGCCAAGAATGAGTCACATCACAAAATAAATACGCCAGAAGGTCAGACAAAGTATTTGAATCTGTACAGCGAATTGAATCAAGATGTATATCAAAACATCACTGTAGAATAGCAACTGCACTGTTGTATGTGATTTTAGACGATCATTCCAACACACATGTTGATCGAATTGACAGGAATATATTACACGGGAGACAACCGTAGCATGTACAAATTACTGCACTCCGGTAGATTTTAAGTCCAAGAAATGCGAATAGTCCACATCACGTCAGTCGTATGGTTGTATGGATTCTATGGCGCTTCCCGTCCCGGTTAGTGTTTAAAAGACGCAGAGCGTGATGCGTCGCGAAGCGTGAAGCGGGCCGTCGAAAACCTAAACGTACGGCGATATATGCCCGTGTTTTGAACGTGCCCCAACACGACGCCCTACGTCTCCTAAAACGAGCCCTAACGTTTCAAAAAGAAAACATGTGCTCGTTCCAATACCGATTGACAAATTAATCTGACGTATCTATTTCGTGACGTACAAAGCGTTCCAACTGTCGCGCGCTCGCCTCCTAACCACGAAGCTGCCCTACTATCCCGCACTGTACTTCGGCTCTACCTCTGTATCTCCCTCGACACCGGTCCCAGATGGCCGAAACCAGAGGCAATGCTGTTAATCTCCACTTGCTTCCACGAACAGTACGGCGTGTGTTTCGCACACTGGTTCTCAGTGTGCGGACAGCGAGACTCCAGCATGATGTCGGAACGCAGCATCCCTAGTGAAATCGGCTGAGCCGGCAGAGACACCGGTGAAACTGGGGTAACGTAACATGTTTCCGCATTCGGACTTATACCGAAAAGAGAATTGGGATGATGACTAAAAAATAATTTAATGTCCATCAGATAGATTAATGAAAAATATTGGATACGTATTTTTTATTTTGCCTCTTGTTCAAAAACTTACGAAGATACATTGATTTTAAATGTCACATGACGTCACGTTAGAGTACAAAATATACTCTAACGTGACGTAGTTAGCCCCCACTCCGTAACTTTAATGCGCTATATCTAAGTATTTTCTTGTTATTTCGACAAAACAAAAAATACGGGTCTTATATTTTTTTATTATCTAAGAGACGGACTAATTATTTTCTTCATTTTCATACCTTGTCATCATCCGTATTACGTGCACCCTCTTTTTTTGTTAGGTAGGGAAAATGCTTCCTGTCACTTTTGAAAGCGATGGTGTATGTGGGACTCACGCCACCCTCAGCAATGTGATTGAATATTACTATGAAAGCCCTATTTATGTGTCAAACATAATAATGAAGGGAACTCCATGGCTTCATAAGAAAATGTGGTTGGACTAAAATTATCTGGTCCACAATAAAAACTTAAAGTGATAGCTTTTTTTGAGTTATTATAATAATAAACTTATATGATTATGTTAATTATCATGCAATAATTGTACTGATAATTATGACGCACAATCTCACCTACAGTTGATGAAGTCTTAACAATAAATAAAATAGACAAAAAATTTGAAACAAATTGTAAATAAAGTAAATCATTAATTAGATCTTATTGAATTCAAAACTTGATAATCTCTTTTGATATACTTTCCTTTAACAATTTTTATTAAATTATAACTGTCTAGAGTTTTGACTATTTAGTATGCAATTCATTTCACTTAATTCCCCAATAGGGAATATGCATGAAAAATAATTTCATGTATTTACTAATTTATGGTAAAATAGATAAAAATCTACTACGCACAGTGAAAACAAAATCAAAATTGGTTGAAAAATGGGCGAGATACAGTCGTTGAAAGTAAATGTATCCGTCTCTCTCGCGCGAAACAGATTTCTCTATGGAGTGTGTATGGCGCGCACGGTACGTGACGTCATCCGCCGCGTCGGATCTCTCTGTCTAAGCAATAACTTTAAGGCTTTATAACCCGCTTAATAGAAAAGATAGTCTAAAAATTCTTCGATATTTATGTATCTGGAAGATAAAAGATCTCAATAAATCCATAAAAAAAAGTCATGCATATTCCCTATTCTCTTCTAGACAAGAGTGTACCCCTTTTCACTCTCCAATGTGCCTTGAACTTAAGTTCTGATATGTCTTTGTCCAAAGGAATGCAAATTGTGAATGTAACGAAGGTTTTCGAGCAAGGCTTGCTATATGATAATTTGTATAACCTATGGATGGGTGTTACTTAACCAATCTACTGATTGAGAATGAGTCAATATTGATTGATACTTCCTACCACACTGATCGTTCAATGCCATCAACGATGTTAGTTAGATGCAATAGCATCCGTCGTTTCAATCAATTTTTTTTTTTAATAATATCTCGACATAATGGCTTCCCTACGCCTGATGGAAAGCGAAAGAGAAGCCCAAATCGCCGCGACAACTGGCAAGCAACTGGTTAGCCTGTCAGTTGCCACTGCCATGCCGGCCCAACCCTACCCCCCACGAGCTCCGGAGACCCTACTCACCAGCAGAAACACGACCCGGAGGTCATTTGGCTGCGGTATTCTATAGGGTGGAGGTCCTTCCCCGGACGGGCGGCTCAATTCGAGCGAAGATTCGCTATGCCCTACCTCTCATACTTGGCAAATTGATCAATTTCAATCGATGTAATCAATCAAAATCAACTGATTGGCCTAGTAACACACTATGAATGTTGAATAGTGATAGTAATAAGGCAATTTGACAATTGTTTACCTGAGCGACACCCTCCGCCCTCACTTTCACCCATATGTTATAAAGGCTCGCCGTGAACTCGTCCACTTGCAGGGCATTTTGCAGTGTGTGTTCCAGAAACTCGTCATCATGAGCCACCTGTGCAAAAAAAAGTATAAGAAACCAGCTGTGCCCGCGGCTTCAACCGAACTCATGTAAGTGTCACAGAAGTGATTCTTCATCCCTTTATTCGCAATACTAGCTATTGCCCAGGGCTTCGCTCGCATTATACTAAAGAAAAAAAAGTATTACTAATACGAACCTTGTGCATGAGCTCATTCAGCACTGGTTGCAGTTCAATGGCTTTGGTAAACTCAGTACGTGGAAACGGTGACGGTAGTAACACAAACGGTGCAATCTGAAATAAAATACACATGTCAGTTTACACTGTACTAGGGACCTATCATCATCATCCTAGCCTTTTTCCCGATTGTCTCAGGGTCGGCTTCCCAAACTGAGAGATTTGGCGCGGGCTAAGCTTTTACACAGAGCAACTGCCATCAGACCTCCGCAACACTTAGGGTAAGCTATACCCATTCCCAGTTGGGCGTCAGAGTTATCATAATCTCTGATATGATGTGACGTCTGCTATCTGAGTTGGTAAAGATAGCACCCGGTACCAACAGCTTAACATGCCTTCCGAAGCACGGAGGAAATCGGTGTCAAATTTTTGTTCACCCATCATCGGATTGACCGCGCCAATGGTTGCACAACGTTGCGATCATTGTTAAGCGTACAAGACCGCGGCGCCACCGAGCTCCATCATCATCACGAGCCTATTGCAGTCCACTGCTGAACATAGGCCTATCAGCTAGTACAGTTGCTCGCCACTCAGGGCTAACATCTGGAGGATATGCCCATAATCGCCACACTGACCAGGCGATCGCATGATATAGCTTCTCGCTCCGGTGATGCTGCTGCGCGTCATCGCCCTGTGATATTTAGCTACGCTGATGGTTATACCGCCACCAGTCGGTTGTCAGCGCCTCATTTGTTGTTTGGCAGAATGCACCACGGACAGGTGAGGTTGGGTTGGAGCGAAAAGATGATAGGCTGCTCCATTACATCCCACAACTAGCGACCCACCATCGCTTATCTTCGGTATTACACCCATACTTATAATCCTTCTTCTTGAATCACTTCACACCTTCTTCAAATAAAAACTGCATCAAAATGTCTTCTGTAGTTTAAAAGATCTATGCTTACGTAGGGACAAAGATGAAAAGCGACTGTATTCTATACTATGTACTGAAACCTTAGATATATGGTTAATCTTTATTGCACACCATAAAGTCGTCTTAAAACTAGGTGTAATAGATATTTGTTGCACAATTTAAGCAGTCTTATCGTTCAAAATAACTAATTTAAATTTTTAACTTATAATTTAATTTCATGTACTTAGGAATTTATTTGAGAAAAAACCAACAGGTATAGTGTAAAATAATTGTTAAATGTAGGAAACAGGTATAAGCTGATGATAGAAACCTAATGCCTCTAGGGCTACCTTGGTTAAGTTAAATAAAAAGTCGACTAAATATGTTTTAAAATTAAAATTCATATATTCAGGCACAAGGCAATAATGTTATTGTTAAAATAGGAAGTAAATGAGAAATATTACCTGTATAGTGTCTTTATTGAAATGTTTTTTATCTCTCATCCCAACACCGTGCATTAGGGCCCAATCTTTGGCCTTTTCTATAACATTTACTAAAGATTTGTGCTCTAATGGAAGAGGTATACACGACGCAAGGCGGGCTTGGGACATTTTTGTATCACAGTAATTCTTTATAATATAAAACAACAAGAGCGGTCTTAAAAACAACAGACAATATAAATACGTGCGCTTCAAATCACGATAAAATTTTGAAATGAAAAACCAAAGATGAAAAACTTAAATTTATTTACGTCAAAGTGACGTTTTACTTTTTTATTTGTAGTCTTAATTGTAGCAGAGTAATGTGTGTAATTAGCAGCACTTTTGTCTATGGGAAACATGACAACAATTTTACACGGCTAGGTACCGCGTACCTTTAAAAATTTAAATATATTTTAAAATAGAATAGAATAATGTTTATTATTCCTACAGTATTCAGTAATATAATATCTTGAAAGGTAACTTAGAACTGCATAATTCGAGAATCATCAATATATTTAGCTAAAAAGCTAATTACTTTGGGATTAGAGCAATGTATGTGATGTTGTCTGAAATTTATTTATTTAATCGGTAATACTTGGGATGTACGGCCTATCATCTTTCCGCTCCAAACCATCCTCACCTATGCGTGGTGCATCCTACTGAATAACGAACAAGGCTCTGGCAACAGACTGATGGTGGTATAACCATCACGATTAAAGGCGTAGCTAAATACCACAGGCTAATGACGGGCAACAGCGTCACCGGAGCGGGGAACTACGCCCTGCGATCGCCAAGCCGCCGGCCCAGCATGGCGATTATGGGTATATAACCTTCAGATGTTTGCCCTAAGTGGCGGACAACCGGAGAGGTCTATGTCCAGCAGTGGACTGCAATGCTGATAATGATGTTGATGAATACTTAAATATATAAAGGTTTGCTTTTATGACTGCACTAAGCATGACTTTTTATATAATTTGGATATTTTTTTAACTTTAAAAGTAGCGAAACTGAGAATATTATTTCCTATAAGTAACTTACATTCAAGGACGTTTAAATAAAACGTCCTTGCTTACATTACTCACATAAAAATAAACTCAAGAATATTCGATACATGGATTGAATTGTACCAAAAGATGCAGAATGAAGAAACATTGAAAAGTTGCTAAAAAATTTGACAGTTGTGGGCAATACAGAATTACTGAGCCATAAATAATTGTAAAAAAAGTAACTGTCCAAAAGCTGAAACTATGACCGACCAACCGATTAATTCGTCATTTTTGGTTTTCGTTTCACCATTAGCTCGCGCAAGAAGGAATTATTAATTTATTACGGAAATATTTAAAATATAATAATACATTTTTTAGTGGTTGCTAAGTAAGTTAGTTCAATTTGTGGTTGAAATAAGATTTCCAGTTCAATATATTATCTTGGTTAGAATTCTTGTGTCGTGTCTTGTGTCGATTATAGGTCGTTTCATTTCAAGTACCTACCTTCTTTTTTCTATAATTTGGAGTTCTAAAAATATGTGAAGAAGAATTCTGTTTCTTTTACACATACTTAAGCATTGTCTATATATTTTGTGTAATAAGAAAAAAACTCAATAGTAAATTATTTGTCTGATGTTATTGTGTTTCGGGTAGAACGAAGAAATCTTTCTTGAAAGTTGTTACAAGAAGTCTGTTATATTCATGTTGGTTGTCTCCTGGTCCTGCGTCGTAGTTGGTTTTCTTAGCAATGACGGTTCTAAGTGTCCTTTTGAAACTTACACAAAATTTTGAAAATACAACATAAATGGATATTCAATACTCAATACTCAATCATTTATTGCATCTATAATGTAGGTACATAAATATTACAAGATGTTATAGGTAAGTTGGATCATTATAGACCCTGAAAGGGTACCGCAATTGAAGAGACTATTAATAACTTTGAAGTATGGTCTAATAGGGTGTTCACATAAGGTACAAATTAAAAATTTGATTTGTATTACCGGTGATAATAGAAAATGATTCTCCCTAGAAACTTCTGTGTTTGGGTGGTTGTGTCATTTTTATGTATGTAGGTCGGTCCAAAAAGTTGTTTACACAATTAGGAATGTCACCTCAAAATAAAATAAAATGAAAATGATGAAATGAAAATGAAAATATTTATTGCAATGAAAATGAAAATATTTATTGCAAAAACAAACATGGCAATAACTAAAGTGGGGGTTGACTCCTTCTAAAATTATAATTTCTAGCGTTTTAATTGGCTAGTGGCCTGTCAGTGACCTGTCAGTCACTATTTTCTTAACGCGAATGAACAAAAGTAGGTAAGTGCAAAAGCACCTGTGTCAGAAAATAAATGAGAAAAATGGTTCATTTTACTTTATTTGGAGAGATTAACAATGAATCACAACATAATTCCAATTCAAAGTTGAACTGTCATCCACAGTACATTTATTTGTAATATGTAGTCCAATTGCAGATTCAGGCAAGGGTACCTTTTTTAATTGTTTTTGTCTTTTGTGCAAACCAAGCATTGATCCATTAAGGATCAGAGAACTCCAAGTCTCTGTGAACAGATCTAACATTGTAAGTTCTCGGTCTATTTTCCTGGTATAATAATAATAAAAATTCTTTATTGCACAAGTATTGAGTTACATCATTTAGTTATTGCTAAAAAACATTATGTGCGTTGGAAGAAAGTAGTGAAGCAACATTGAACAGGGGTTCCTAAACTAGGCTATGCCTGTATTTTGGAGAACCATTGGTCCTGGTCACTTCTCCAAAACTTATTTCTCGATTCTGCACCTTGCTTGGAGAAGATACTTATTGGTAATGTCGAAGTTTCAGTTATATTTTTGTACCAATCACTAATATTGTATAGTAACGGTCATGGGATGCCATTGATATATTTATCCATTTTTTTTGAGCCTATGTATTTTTTTTTAAATTTATTAGGCAACACAGACATTAACCAATATTTTACATTAACATAATTTTAAATAGTTTTAAGCCTAGGCTTATGCCCTAAATAGTGCATGCACTTAATTTAACATATTTTACTACTTTTTTTTTATTTTATACAAATTTTAAACAATTATCAAACATTGTCTTGCAAAAAGCTCCCAACTTCACATCAAATGAAATCAAAAATTTATTTGCATGATTTTAGGTGTTACATAAAATGTGGTGTATCAAAATGGTCTAGGAGTCTTACTAAAATTTGCCCATGAGATCAAGCGTGCATTTATTTATTTATTCCAAAAACAAACAATATACAAAATAATAGATCGGTATGAACATAAGCTTAGTAGCTTTACCGCATACCAGTGCCGCCGACACCTACCTAAATAATAACTATTCATTCACAAATATTACTATATGTATAACACTTCACCGCATCTCCGGGTAAACCACACGACAATACTACCAGAACTGTATGAAGTCCATCAATGAGCCATTTCTCAATGTTTAAAATTTCTGAAAAACATTGCCTGTTTTTGTCCGATAACAAAGTCCTGGCAGCTTTCCCATCGTTAGTGGTGCCACTATTTGGTCTGACGACATCGACTAATAGGTACTCCTGTTTTCTTTCTTATTTCATTGTGAATATGTAAGAAATTTTGTATAGCATTTATTCCCCTGTAGGGGAGGCCCACCCCTGTGACCTGTAACACCGGTTTATCCAAACCGATCTCAGGCACCAGCCTCTCTCGCACTGGGATGGATATAGTAATAAGCATGTACCTATATAAACTACTACATTAAGATCCTTATTGTGAAGAGGAAATAAAGAATTTATTATTATTATTATTATTATTCTTTTTTCGATCTTCTACTAGTAGATCCTCTGGAGATGCTTTCGTAATTCGCCATTTTTTCACTTCTGATTTATATGCCAACTTCAAAAGAAAGTCCAAAACGCGAATCCATGCATGAAGAGAAAATATTCCGTGCATCAGATCTTTCCTGGGTGTTCTTTTGTAAGCTTCATCTAAATTGTTAAATTGATTAGCTGTAATTCCGCAATACGGGCAACGCAACTGAGATGGACTATTTAATATAATATTTAAAACTTTTCCATCGATTACGGTTAAATGCAACTCGCTCACAGCTTGTATTGAATGCCTGTTAGAAGTTTTCGCCATAAGTGGAGTCGGTTGAGGGATTTGATCTTGCACATATTTTTTTCAACAAGTATAAGTTCTTTTGTTTCTTTCCTGTATTGTATCCGGATGGGTGTCTTGTGATTACAAAAACGGCACGATTGAGGTGAGGGGTTAAGCCAAATCATCTTAGGTATTGGTTTTTGTTTTCATTGAAGTATCTCGTAATTACTTCTATGTTGGTTTGGACATTTGCCTTCTGTGTGATATCAACTTGCTCTGTTGATTGTTTCGATTTTCGATCCCATTATTGGTGATGATTGATGCAGACAGTCCGGTTCTTCAGCAATTACTGTTACCTCATTCTGTTTCCTGAATATGGTAATAAAGAATTTTTTATTATTATTCTAATTTGGCTGGAGTGGCATGGTCGCCATGAAATATCTTGTGATTACTTCTATGTTGGTGTGAGGTCCTAACCTAATCATTAACATTATCATTTACCCTTAAAGATGTCTCATCATTTCCCACAGGCGCTGCCTAGTGTGGGAGACAGTGAAAACCTTTTTGTAAAACAATTTTCATGGTTAATAAACGTTATTATTATTATTATTTAATAGGGTAAATCTTTAGAGTACGATCTTTAGAGTACGGTGGCTCTATATTGAATGTAATAAAAAATCACTTAATTCACAACTTATGATAAAAGTACTGACTAAGCTACGCCGAATGTTACATGCGCCCTGAGCTGAATAGGTTAGGAAGGTAAATATTTTAAAAGATGCAATCTATGCACTTCATCATTCATAAGGGTATAAATGTTGTGGCGAAAAGACTGTTTTCATCACCTGTATCGTCACGCTTGGCCTGTACTTCCATTAAACCCCCAGGGACCCTCAAAAATCCAGTCTATTTCGTTACGTTCTGCTTGCGACGTCACCTCAAGGCGTCTAATTCAATAGAATTCACAATTGAATAATAGATTACGCTAAATAATGTGAGAAAAATGGTTGATGTTACCTTATTTGGAGAGATGAACAATGAATCATGACGTAATTCCAATTCAAAGTTGAACTGTCTGTTGAAAGCCGCTTTCAGAGCACTGGTATTCAGGCGCACGCCCTGGTCCAAACGCGATATGCCCCCTGTTCAGCCTCAACAGCGCTTGCACATTCGCTTTGCACACCGAGATTATGCGCGACCTGGTGAGGCAGCCTTCCGGAGTAGTTAGCCCCAGTTGGGTCTCTGTACTATGCCGCGGGCAGCCACCACTGTTTCTATGGGTCTCCTTGGCCGCCGCGGCGCGCCGAACCATCGCTCCCCATCAATAATATAATAATAACATTCATTTATTTTTCTCTCCACAATGAACAATAGGTCTAGGTACATAGTGGCTTAAGTTTATGTATTTCTACGAACTAATAGTGACCTAAAATCGTTGTGAGAGTCTGGTGCCTAAAGGAGGTTTGAGGAATACCTGTAGGACAGGTCACCAGGGCCCTGCCGCGGATGTTTAAATACAATACAAATATATTTATTTCATAACAAGTCGGTGTTACAGAGTAGGTATGGATCTCATCCTTTTAAGTTAAAAACCTGTATTAGGATGAGATGTTTGTATCCACTAAAACATCTTCTGGTCCTCTACTTGCCGCAATCACCAATTCCTGTGGCACCGGTTGTGCGTTGCTGATCCCGGAACGCGTCCCAAGCAAGGCATAGGTCACTTGGCGGGTGTAAGCGCAGCCGCACGGTTTTAGCTAACCGGGCGAGCAGAAGCTCTGCCACCAGCTGATATATTGCTCAATTGGCACCACCCAGGGGTGTCCCCACGTGTAGGACGCCCTCAGGCCAGGTAGTGTGGCGATTTGCGCAGGACGGCTGGCAAGTGCTTGATGCAAGAAGCCCAGGATCGATCAAAGTGGCGAACATTGAGAAAAGCCTATGTCCAGCAGTGAACTGATTAAGGTTGAAAATGATGATGACTAAAGTGAGGATACATCTGGTATCCTGATGGGCCAGCTTACCAGTTGCGTCAGGTTGTATGTTAAAGCAAATGCATGGGCTGTCTTCCTGCATGGTTAGTAGAGAGGAACACAGCCAGGTTTCATGGTGTTCGGGTTTGACGCCGATATTAATAAATTATAAACTTGATTATGGTAAAAAAGACTTACATTTTGTAGATAAATTACTTGATAAAATGGTTAAACTAAGGCTAAATGAGTATGCGCGGCTCTCTTGATGGCTAATTGCGAACTATCTTGATTTTGATGAAATATAGTAAAATGAGGTCAAATATAAAATTGATGAATTGGTAAAACTGTACGTAGCGAGCTCGTACACATGGTGTAAATTAAAATCCCCCAAGCATACCATTTCCGCAGTAGATTATCGCTTCTGCGCTTCATCCATCCCTCGACCTAGATACTCAAAGAGATGTGTTGTCTCAACGTCCCCAGTATGGGACCGGTAGAGGCACACGTAAATGCGGCTTTGTAGACCCAAGCTGACATGTACCCAGAGGACAGAGAAAAAAGGATCCTCAAAGAAAGGCAGACGCCGACAGCAGACATCAGAGCGGACGACCACGCAGGTCCCAGCTTTAGCAAGAAAATTATGCTCAAGAATATAGGATGATTGTAAACCTCGATTTTCTGGCAAACACTGTCTTGATAGTCGCTTCCTCGTTCATACATTCGTGCTATTCAATTGTTTCTCTGAAGCTCGCGATTCTTCAGAGCCATGACGTATTTCTGATTGAAATAATCAAGTTTAAAATATCCTTCAGTATAATTTAGAACTTAAGACGGCTCCAATCCTAAATGGGTATTTTTGGTTCATATTGTTATCCCAACCAAACATTCTTCATTCTTCAGCAATGGATTTTATAACCGATTTAGAACAAACAGTTTTCTTGTTTCGTATATGTACGTACACCTACTAAAAATGATATGAATCAGCTCTAGAATCAGTGACTTTTAATTCTAGGTATTGAAATGTTTTGATCATGGACAGATTGCTATCTCGATATCTTTGAATTTGGTCTCGTCTCCGTCTCGGGTGCTATTCCCGCTCCCGTCCAATTTATCCGTTCCGTTCGATTTTCTTTTAACAAACCTTAAAAGTTTAAAAGAAAATTTTAAAAAGATTGGAACGGTCTTGACAGTAAAAAGAGAAATATCCATTTTGTTGCAGCCATCTAGAAGTTATTAATTCGTCAATACGTTTAAATAAATTCCATGAAAATCGAAAAATTAGAGGCGCTTGTGAAATAGCAGGTGCCTTTAATTTTTCGATTTTCGACAATTTAGTGTAACATATAGGTCACGGATTAACGCGAATTGCGAATTTTGTTTCCATCGTCCGCCGCGCGTATATAAAAAAATGCTTTACTACAAAGTATGGCAAGTGATGGAAACAAAATTCGCAAATGGCATCGCCATTTGCGTTTACCCGTGGAATATGCTTGAGACCGTGTCCCAATTAGGCTTATAGATAGCGGCTATCTGTTCGAATCCCTATATTGAGTGTCATACAGCGCATGTTGCGGCATTTCACGTGCGTAGCCGCTCACTGAGAGACACATTCAGTGAGCACGTAGCCACTCACTGAGAGACTCATTCGTGAGCACGTAGCCGCTCACTGA
Organism: Conogethes punctiferalis; assembly: GCA_031163375.1. Classification (NCBI taxonomy): domain Eukaryota; kingdom Metazoa; phylum Arthropoda; class Insecta; order Lepidoptera; family Crambidae; genus Conogethes; species Conogethes punctiferalis. The sequence goes on from CM062099.1 coordinate 1,382,700, forward strand.
GAGACTCGTTCAGTGAGCGGCTGAGTCGGGTTTCCGCTCACTCGACATTATAGAGATGTTGCGAACAGCTAGCTGGCTCACTGTGACGCTAAAAGGGTCACGGTCTTGAGACTCAAGTTTTTTTTTACAGAAATCATCCACGAAGGCTATAATAACCATAAGGATTTCGCTGAAGTATACAATATTAATAGTGCATTTACATGTTCTGCCATTTCTGGCATAGAACTAGATATCAGAATATAAAACAATAAACAAAAGTCAGTGTAATAGTAAAAAATATATAGAAAGTTAAAAACCAATTAAGTAGGAATTTGGACCTAGAACCATTGTCGTAACTTAGATTTTCGGTTACAAGCCCCTAAAGTGTGTAGCAACGTGTCTTTATTGATCTATTAGACCCCAGTCGCAATTACACCAGCCTTTCGCAGTCCACTGCGGGACATGGGCATCTCCTATTGTTTGCCAATTTGATAGATCTTGGGCGTCTCTCATCCGGCACTTGCCATCTTGCGCAAATTGTCACTCCATCCGAGGTGAAGCCATCCTACACTACGTTTACCCCAACGATTATCGCTTCGGCAGTTACCTTGTGAGGTTTCAAACCTTACTGTTGATACAGTTCCAACAATGTCTATGGAGAAATTTGATTACGGATTGATTGGCAAAGATCTGCTGAATTCTTTGATATTGAGGAATGCCTGCGCGCCGTTAACCGCATTTCTAAGAGACCGGGTGTTCGTGAACTTTATCGCGGGAGTCATTGACACCGTGACGATATACCTAGGCCAGATAGCTCCCGTTTCGGACTTCAGCATCGCCGACATGTGCCCATTCCCAGTATTCGGCTTGCTGATGATGAAGCGCGGCGCCGGCACCCTGACTTGCTTCGCCGAAACCGACACGGACAAGGTCTTCATCGAACAAGTGCTTATGTACAACCGCATACCCTTGAGCAAGATCACAATATTGTCCGGAGTGCGGTGGGATCACAAGGCCGTCGATGGCAGAATGTTCCACGCGATATACGGTAACACTCTATCCATGAGCTCACCCACCCTCCGGCGTTCTATGAAATATTTCGATAGACATATTAAATTGGCGCATTTGGTCCCCGATGGGTTGTATTTTCCGGCTCGTGTGATTGTATTGGCGCAGGCTATAAGCAGTGAGAAGATAAAGCGAATGTCCCGTCAAAAGGACTTCCCAAAGAAGTTCACAACGTCTATGAGGGATCTGGGGCCGTACAGACCGCTCTCAGGGGCTGCTGTGTTCCTATCTCGCTATGTGGGGCTGGAATCACGATTGTCGCGTGTTCCTGTGTTGGCTGATGGCGAATGTTGTGCTATTCTGTGCTGGTTGGAGTTGGCTATCTTACGATTCACTAATAGCATTGACATGCGTAGGGATAATAGCTACATAAATCCGATAGTGTTTGTATTAGATAATAATTTGTCTTTGTTCAAAGGCGACACTGCCACGTTATTCCTTGTTCTTGCGCATGGTGGTTCGTTCAGTTTATCTATAACGAACTCAGATCATGCGTAATTCGTTATTTTTTTTATTAATCATGATTTTAAATTGTAATGTTTGTAAATGATATTTTTAATAGCAAACAAAACAATTCGCACCCTATGAAAAAAAATTATGAGATTTTGACATTATTCGATGGTTGTTTGGTAGCCCTAAAATTGACTGGAATGGGCAATAAAATACTATTCTATTCAATTCATTTATTTCGGCATTCACAGATTAGCCATAACACATTACATAAGATCATAACACATTACTATAAATATAGTTAAATAAAAACGTTAAGCCAGTAAATATGACCTGATATATAAATCGGTGACACCAGTGAAACAAGTTTTGACCTTTTTGACCCTTTCGTTTGGAATATTCAGTTGATGTTTTTAAAACGGACAATCTCGGAGGAGAAAATTAGTCTGCAGATTGACTTCCTATTTTACCGTTGCATTTTATTAAGCAATCGTGCCGGGCATCAACATAAATGGCGAATACATCTCTCACTTGCAATTTGTCGATGACATCGTCACAATGGCGGAATCTACAACAGATGCTGAATAAACTGGCTGACTCTTCTATGCGTATAGGCCTATTGTTGTACTTTTTTTTTTATAGTAGCTCGACATAATGGCTTCCCTACGCCTGATGGAAAGCCAAAGAGAAGCCCAAGTCGCTGTGACAACTGGCAAGTAGCTGGTTAGTTACCTGTCAGTTGCCACTGCCATGCCGGCCCAACCATAACCCCCCACGAGCTCCGGAGACCCTACTCACCAGCAGAAACACGACCCGGAGGTCATTTGGCTGCGGTATTCTATAGGGTGGAGGTCCTTCCCCGGACGGGCAGCTCAATACGAGCGAAGATTCGCTATGCCCTACCTCTCTTAAACAATCATATTGTCCAGGCCATACAAAAAGAGGCATGTAACAGACATGACTATCTTAGAAAGAGTTATTGGCAGTTTGTCACAAAAATGTTACACCCATTTCCAAGAAAAATCCCCGTAGCCAAGAGGCCCTTTGGATATAGAGGACACTGTCGTTATAGGCAATACTAAGCCACTATAATAATAATAATATTCATTTATTTCATGTCAACAAGGGACCAATTACAATTACAAATTAATACAAATACTTCTAGAGTTATTGGCAGTTTGTCACAAAAATGTTACACCCATTTTCAAGAAAAATCCCCGTAGCCAAGAGGCCCTTTGGATATAGAGGACACTGTCGTTATAGGCAATAGGAAGCCACTATAATAATAATAACATTCATTTATTTCATGTCAACAAGGGACCAATTACAATTACAAATTCATACAAATACTACATACACTATATTGTGCCAATATTAACAAAAAAAGTATAATGTGGAACTGCGTGTCAACGCGGGGGGCAGTGAAACGACACGCGACCGACTCGGATCTAGCAATTTATCTATCTCCTCATCATAACGAATTACCAGCATTATGTGCCTTGGGCTTATTCTAGACCTATGCTTATGCACAGCGACTTTCGCAGCCAGCTCCAATATCTCAGAAGACAGGTGCTCCAGAACAGCCGCTAGATAACTGAAGGCACCGGCGCTAATACACGTATTGTTCCCGATACACGATTCACCAATTTTACGATGCTCCGATATGTTTATGCTATCAAAAGGTGATGTGAATTGTAAAATTACAATACAAATGTAGAAATTAACAGGATCAACACGTCGAAAAACAAAAACAAAAAAACCGTCCGTATCAGAAACAGATTCTAACAGTTATATCCTTTTGCCTAAAATTGACTTTAGAGACACCTTTATTTCTTTGATCCATTCTACGCAGGATATGGATAATATTAATAAATTACATTATCTTCATGCTTCTCTTAAAGAATGCGCATTGTTAGTCATTGACAATTTAGATTTTAAAGCCGACAAATACGAAATTGCTTGGAAGTTGTTATGCGACAGATATGATAATAAAAAACTGGTAGTAAACTTTTTTTTAATACTAGCTCGACACAATGGCTTCCCTACGCCTGATGGAAAAAGCTAGTTACCTGTCAGTTGCCACTGCCATGCCGGCCCAACCCTAACCCCCCACGAGCTCCGGAGACCCTACTCACCAGCAGAAACACGACCCGGAGCACGGTGGACCGAAACGGGCCGGTAATGGTCATAGCATGATAAAAAAAAAGTGTTGCTTTTTTGAAAATTAAATAATTGTTTTGGATTTAGCTATTGATTATAAGAAACTATTACTAGTGCGGTTTTTCCGATAACTTAGTATTTTCGGCGTTATTAATTTCCAAAGTTTTTTTTGTATGAAGCAAAACAAAAAATTGAGGAAATCTCGAGATTCTCAAATTTTCTCAAACAATCGCCTTAATGTATGCATAGTACGTATTTTTGTCCTATTTTAGTGCCTATTCTCAGGTTTCGATTTTTCCCGATTTGGCCACAATTTCTACTTTAGTTCTCTATTCCACACCACCCTAGAGGTTCCGAACCAGGCGCGTTTTTTTTGTAGTGGTGTCCCCTTTAGGCCTAATCCACTAAGGGACCATTTATTCATTACATAAGATGATGGTAGTCCCCCCCCCCCCCCCCCTATATGAAAATAAAAATTTTAATTTACTTATTGAAATAAGAAAAAATAAAAATTACAATCACTGTTAATCACTGTCAAAGATATCATCTACATTAACGAAAGCAAAATTTTCAGTTTCGTCGTCATCACATGTTTCTTCCTGTTCAACAGATAATAAACTTTGAGCTTCTCTTGACAAAGTTCTGTGTTTTCGGAGCAGTTTGTGGCGTTTCGTCGAAATAAGTGGATCTGAGCTGGTCAATAAATTATTTAAAATATCCTGATTTGTAGCTTTTCTGCTACATTTCCTGGAATGGTGTTGGCGGTACCTACGAAAGTCTTTATTTCTTGCTTCGGCAGCTTCTTCAGATAGGTGTCCAATTGGTACAAGACCAAACTTTCAATGATATCTGCGCCATGCATAAGAACTTTATGAACACTTGAAGGCATATAATACCAGCTGTATAAGTCCAAATACAGTTTCATAGTAGCTTGAGCATATTCGTGAAAATTTTCTGCGTTAATGTGGGAGCCCGATGAAATTGCTTCTAAAATGATGGCAAACCGCCTAATTAATTCTTCACTGACACCAGTTATCTCAGCAGTCATAGTTGTGTTTGCGAAAAATCTCCTTGCCGTATTCCCGTCATTGGTGGAGCCGTGACCTTGTTTGACAACATCAATCAAAAGTCCCATTCTCTTTTTAAAAGCGTCTTGTATGCTTTTCTTTCTACTTTCCATGATGCATTTAGTGTCTCCCTTTACAATCCATGTTTTTATTGTTAGTCTGTAAGCTATATGCAGAATGCATTCCATCATTCGTATCCAGATGTGTAATGAAGATAATCCGTATCTGTAGAGGTCTGGATCAGTCGTTTTTGACGCAAGCAAGGAAACATTATTCATCTCAGTTGGAGTGGCTTTACAAATGTCGCATCTTTGAGATGAAGTGTCACATAAAATTGATGTTGCTTTTCCGTCTCTCATTGTCATTAATAAAGAGTGTGTAATCTTTATTGCTCCTACTTCGGTTTCTACTAAATTCGCAATCTCTCCCTCAATAGCACTTTTTTCCCGCAATATGGTTGTTTTGTTTTCTTTCACAAATTCAAAAAAGATTGGACGACACCAAAACGACGAGTTTGGTGAATCATTTTGCCAGATAACTTGTTTACCGCAAACTAATTTGATTGGCACTAAGCTTCCCATGAATATGCTTGAATCATCAGGTTGACTTTCTAAAGTTTCGTCGTCTGTTTGGATTATCTGCTTGTAATTGGCTTGATTAGAAGCGCCGTCAAATCCCCACTTACTGATGAGGGTTAATTCTTTACAATCACTTTCAATGATGAGAGGCATCATTATTATTCTTGTCGTTATATCAAGTAAAGCTTGTAATTTAATTTTGGCTGAGGTTTCTGTCACTGTGATAGCCTCTTTATGTGGATAGCATTCCTGTGTCGCATGTTGAACTTGATAATAGGATGGAAATATATTGCAGCCTTTTTCCTTGACACTTTTTTTTAGTATAAGTATAGTAAATAGCTATTATGTTTATGTAATTATGTACCTATGCTATGAATCAACATTTAAAACATTTTTTTTTTATTCTTTATTAGTCCTTTTTTGTTTTGGGTCTTCCTAAAAGTCTCATATTTACTTATTTGTTTGTAGCACACTACCTTCTTACTGTTTCTGGTTAGCCCAATGGTTGACTGGTAGAGAATGCCTACGCGGCATTAAGTCCGCCTTTTGTACAAATTTTATGTGCAATAAAGATTAAATAAATAAATAAAGTATTGTATTGCCACTTGGTTAATTTAAGAGATAAATATAACCCCAAAGCCTCATCCGGAGAAAACGCTGGTTTTGTTTCTTTATCGGATATGCATCTTTTAGCTTTTTTCACATCTTGGGGATTCTTGAGTAAATGATCTAATATTTCAGCAATCTCCTCATTCCCATCTGCTTTTAACTGGGCAAAATATGCATATTTTACTTCGTCCGACGACAAAAGGAAATTTTCTGCCCTTCTTTTTTTCTGTTTAGGTGCGAATTCAGAAAAAGGTTTTCTAGGACTTTGTTCAGTGGAGACACCGATAGAAACTTTTGCTGGCGATACAAATTGTGTTGATGTACTGGGTACTGCGTCATCGTCATTACTGCTTATCAAACATTTAATAAAGTCTGGCCATATAATGTTTGCTTGTAACCATTCGCTATTCTTAGTTTTAAAAACAACTTCTTTACTATGTGCGCTTTGCCATCTTCTATTTAAATTATAACAAAATTTTGCACAAAACGATTTTAGGGTCTTATCGTGTTCATCACTTAATTCAGCTAAAAGTTTGGACCTTATCGCGCTGTATAACCTATCACTTTCTTTAATACTACCACTGTCTTTTAAAGTAACGAAGAGATCAAGATTTGTCACTAAACCACGGAACATTTTCACAAACTTCACAACACGAATAAATGATTAATATGAGTATGTCGGGGTAGTGCGTCTATTATGGTGGGTAATAGAACACTGAGGTGGGTTTGAATGCAACTGCACATTCCGTACATTGTCGATGCACCAATCACGTTACGACACGTCACAACTTGTTGTGCTTGCGCGTTCTTATCACTAAATTCTCGGAAATTTGTGTCAAAACAAATGACGTCATAGGGTGGTGGGAAGTGTGAAATGTATTTTTTTAAGCAGTTTAATAGGTATTTAGATGTTTCAGTCAGCTATTTGTAATACCTTACTATTTTTAAACATCAGTTACTAAAGTAAAATGACATGGATTTTCATACAAAATTGAAATGGCTGTATCTCCGAAAATACGAGTTTAATAAAAAAAATATATAGAATAAAAAAGGTTTAAAAATATGCTTAGATACCAAAAACATACTTTTTAGCCCTTTACAAAGTCCCAACTTTGTAATCCCAGCCCACCGTGCGGAGGTCTGTTCGGGTATACCGACTAAGATTATATTATTTTCACGCTTTTTACGATCTTGGACTTCACTAATTAGTTGTTCATTGAGACATAATTGGGAGGACTGCGTTGCGGGCCTTGAACTCTTAAAGTCGTTAAAATCAGTTGTAAGCTTTTTTAGTTTGTTTTCGCCATTCGATATTTTTGTTTCTAGATGTGATAGTTGGACCTTTGTTATCCCCTGCTCAGAAGATATCTTAGACGTCTCAGATTTGATTTCCTGAATTTGAGCACAAATGTCTGCTACATTCGACGTGATCGAATTTCTAGTCTGTTCATTAGACGTTCTTAAATCGGTAATTTCACTTTTCATTTCGACAATACTGTTATTCATTTGGGTAACCATTTGGGAGTTAGTATTGATATAAGATTCCAGTAAGGTTGTTATGCGTGATAACTCATTTCGCATTAGTTTAATTTCGCTTGAGCACGAGCAGTCGCTTTCTGGTTGTTTGCGTTTACGAAACGTTATTTGGGTATCCATTACTTCGGTCTGTTTTGATAAATCCGGTTGAGTCTCCAGAGGCGGTTTTCTTTGGAGAATGTGATACACTCATTATTGTAATATATGCTTATTTATGATATTAGATAAATACGTATTATGTAGTGCTTCGAGCACGGAATATTAAACACAAGAGGAAAGGACGTGTGGGCGTGGCCCGCGTGCCAAAGTTAAGGACAGCGAGTCTTAACTTGACTCACTCGCTTTGTGGTTGCTGAAGTAGCGTGACGTGCGCTGCCGGTATTTTCATTCGTGTGTTTTATTAAATAACTCTCAATAATGACTCGATGTTCCGTCCTTGAGTGCAAAAACAATAGTAGTACTAAGAACTTGCTTCGATCAGGTGTTTCTTATCATCGGTAAGTCGGTATTTACTTTTTATTAAATAAATAATCTTTCGGCATAACCTCTATCTATTTAAAACATTCGTGTAAATTAAGAATCACACGTATGTACACTGAAATAAAGTTTATAATTGTCTGACGCCTGGACCGCATGCGCCATCTAGTATCGAATAGTAGAATCAGAAACTACGTCCCAAGGCGAACCTACTTTAGGATTGTGACACGTTGAAATATCATCGATTTAATTATGTATTTTGTCTATTACACTTTTTTATGCCTTATTGTAAACTATTGATTATTTTCGTTTTAGTTTTCCTAAAGATCCAAATGCAAAAGAGAAGTGGATTGCTGCGACTGGCAGGGTCAACTGGATGCCCACGAAATCGAGTTGCATTTGCTCTGAACATTTTGTAGAAAAAGATTTTCACATAACTAAAAAAGGATACAGATATATAGATCAACTTGCAGTTCCCACGAAAAAAATTATGTGTTATCAAGTAAGTATTCATATATTACACAACTTTTTACCGACTTCAAAAAAAATGAGGAGGTGTCTCAATTCGTACTTTTTATGTATTTCCGCTGATAGGAGCCCTGGCAGGAAGACTCAGTTCAGCTGCATATGCAGTTAAAAAAATTAGGCAACTCACTAATATTGAAACAGCGAGACTTGTTTATTTTAGTTACTTCCATAGTGTTATGTCATATGGTTTACTTCTATGGGGATCAGCTTCTGACATACAAACTATTTTTGTATTACAGAAGAGGGCGATCCGTTCTATATATAATGGACTTAAATCTCGCGAATCACTTAGAGAATTATTCAAAGAAATTAACATCATAACTGTGGCATCATAGTACATATTATGGTTGTACGTAAGAATATACATTTATATAGTAAAAACTCAGATCTTCATCAGTTCAATACTAGAAATAAGAGCAAACTTGCTGTTTCCAATCTCAGGCTTCGTAAAACTGGTAACTCATTCATAGGACAAAGTGTAAAAATGTTTAACAAAATACCGCAAAATATTGTTGATCTACCTATACATAGATTTAAATCTCGCATTAAGTCCATTTTAATGTCAAAAGGTTATTATAAAGTACAACACTATATGGATGACAATATTACATGGACGTGATAGTCTGCTCGCTTGCGCTTTTTAAAACGATATTATTGTATTATATACATATTTTAAAAAAGGCTAACTGTCGAGTTTGTTGCGGCACTTCTTCTCGGCAGGCTACACGTCGAAGTGCTGATAGGAAAAAAGTTTGACGTGCAAAAGTATTACTAGTGAATCTATTTGCAGAAATAAACTATTGTAGGATGAGAGATAGGTATTTCTCTCGGGTTCTGTCCCACGCGAATCGGATTGTAGTAGGTAGGCACGAAGATGACGGAAGGGGGTCCCGATGACGTCACCGCCAGAAGAAACACAATGAGTTCGGTCAAAATTTATTGATGAGCGTAGATACAAAATAATTATGAAATCCGGTCCCCGCAATCGTGTTCGTAGGCGATGCACGAAGCAGAGTGCCAGTTACAAAGGCACAATTATGAAATAATAAAGGTAGGTCCCAAACGTTCCACAGAGTTCTGACGGACAGATGCTAAGTGGTCGAAGTATGAGGGATGAGGGAATGAATTGAATTATTAGGAATTCGGAAATTGGAATTAATTTTACACGGTGGCTATGCGAGACCTTATATAACTGGAGAATCGCAACGACCCCGCGATGTAATGTACACCTCGCGCCATCTATTGACGCTTTGCGGAACTAATGGCTTGAAATGTTGATGAATGTATGCGAGACCATATATAACTGGAGAATCGTAACGACCCCGCGATGTAACGTACACCGCGCGCCATCTAGTGATGCTTTGTGGGACTAAAGGCTCGAAATATTATCATTCGCCCATAGTAATGTTCACATTGGAGTGTTGTTTACAATATATTTGTATTGGGTTGTGTTACAATCTCCCCCTCTGTCTCCGATAGGCGTCCCGACCAGGAGACAGAACAATAAGAAAAGTTATTAAGCGAGTCTGCGCTTCTCTTGCTGTTCAGTTTCTTCATTAACTCTCGTCTTCTTAGGACGTCCTCTCCTTCTTAGAGGATTGACTGGCTCAGGTATTTCATTATCAGTGTTTCGATAGGGCTTTAGTGCCGAAGTATGATAAACCCCAAGAGGATCTCCAGGGTCCTGTGGGTTTGCAATTTCATGTGAAGAAGGTCCATATTTTTAGCGTATTGTACAGGGTGCTCTTTCTCTCCCTCCCCCTGTACTGAAACTACTCCGAGAGCATAGTCACTAGCATCTGTTTTCAGGATCGATCATTCGCTAGAAAGTAGCATAAGCGTTTCGCAATCCGAATGGCATTCGATTCAATTTATAAATTCCAAAGGGCGTGGTGAAGCAGTACAGATATGAGTGAAGTGGGTTTGGTGCAGTCTATTCTTGGTATCAGATATACATCAGGTACAGTTATCTCATTTAGTCTTCTATAGTCCACTCACACTCTAATTCTATCATCTGGTTTTGGTACTAGAACCACTGGTGCAGCCCAGGATGAGGTACAAGGCTCAATGATATCCTCAGCTAGCATTTTGGTTAGTTCAGTCTTAAGAGCTTCTTTGCGTGGTGGTGACAACCTATACGGTGGCATTGAGATTGGTGGGTGATCTAGTTCCTGTATACAGTGTCCAATGGCAAATATCGCAGGACGCGCGTGCGTTATAATTTGGGCATTGACTGCGCAGAAATTTAAATTGGTGGTACTGGTCGGTTTCTCGCTGCACGTAGGGCAATTGCTGCGGTAAACGCTTGGTGCACCGCAGCCGTAGCACGACAGCTTAGTAACAATCTCTTGTTTGATTGGCGGATTGGTTACCTCTGATCGGGTTTCAGAGATTGTTTTCGAGGTGTTATTTTCTCGATTTCGACACTGTTCATAAGTGTGTCCAGGGAACTTGCAATAAGTGCATCGGATGTTACTCTTCTTGTGTTGTTTGCGAGCCGGGATAGTGGGTATCAGTTTTCCTTCTTGTTCGCTGAAAACTAATTCGACATCGCGGGCGTCGCGTAGCAGCTCTTCAAAATTGCTAACACTGGATCGGGGTACCTTATCTCTGATAGACGGATTTAATAGGCTGTATACAATGTCAATCTGCTGCTTTTCTTTAACTTGTTCATCTTTAGGAAGTTGCGAGAACAGCATCCTCTTTTTTGCGATGAAAGTTGCTGTGTCTTCCTTCTCCTGTCTTTCACTTATTATCTCGTGAAAGATAAGGTATTCAGGCTTCTTTGGTGCGAAGTTATGACGGAGCTGCTCTTCGAATTGTTGCCAGGAAGTAACAGTGTTCTTCACTCCTTGCCACCAAATAGCAGCCTCGTCGTGCAGAAGCAAAGGTAGTCCATCCAAGGCATCCGCGTCGGAGATGGCTTCAATCCTCTTGAAGACACGGAGACCCGCAAGAAACGCTTCCACAGCTTCTGTTCTTTTCGCGCCATCGTACGAAGTCTTACATGCTGCCAGGCTGCTGCGTCGATTGCCGATTGTTGCTAGCAGCTGTGTGAATTGCTCATGAGATAAATTGATACTCATTTTGCTCTTCTCAGTCTTGTCGATGCACGTAGTCGTCCTGCCGTATCTCGTGACTACGAATTTCCGGTCGCGTTGGGCCCCGTTGAGCGCCAGATTGTAGGATGAGAGATAGGTATTTCTCTCGGGTTCTGTCCCACGCGAATCGGATTGTAGTAGGTAGGCACGAAGATGACGGAAGGGGATCCCGATGACGTCACCGCCAGAAGAAACACGATGAGTTCGGTCAAAGTTTATTGATGAGCGTAATTACAATATAATGATGAAATCCGGTCCCCGCAATCGTGTTCGTAGGCGATGCACGAAGCAGAGTGCCAGTTACAAAGGCACAATTATGATATAATAAAGATAGGTCCCAAACGTTCCACAGAGTTCTGACGGACAGATGCTAAGTGGTAAGTATGAGGGATGAGGGAATGAATTGAATTCGGAATTGAATTAATTTTACACGGTGGCTATGCGAGACCTTATATAACTGGAGAATCGCAACGACCCCGCGATGTAATGTACACCTCGCGTCATCTATTGACGCTTTGCGGAACTAATGGCTTGAAATGTTGATGAATGTATGCGAGACCATATATAACTGGAGAATCGTAACGACCCCGCGATGTAACGTACACCGCGCGCCATCTAGTGATGCTTTGCGGGACTAAAGGCTCAAAATATTATCATTCGCCCATAGTAATGTACACATTGGAGTGTTGTTTACAATATATTTATATTGGGTTGTGTTACACTATTTTATTTTATTTATTTTAAATGAGTTTTATTTTATGAAGTTCCCTACAAAGAGCTGTTTTCTTTTTTAAAATATGGTTCGGTGTAGCTCCCTAGATGATCATAGAATACCCATTTCGGACTGTTACGGAATTTAAGGAACAATTACATTAAATACTTTTTTCAATGTCATAAAATGACAGGATTTTTCTATTCCATTCAAAGCTCGTTGAACGTCATATAATTGATTATATTGGAGCTGCTAGCTTTATAGGCAGAAAAACGGCTCGTAGATAATACATTTGTAGATCTAGTCAATATAATAAATTATTAATAAATTTGTCTAATTAGTTAGTGAAATGAAACTTCAAGGGCATTTTAAACATCTACAACAACATTTAGTGAGCATAAAATTAATAATAGCTCTAATAGCAAAAACTAATAGCGGTCCTTGTTATTAAAATTGAAATTACTTATTTGAGCAAGATAAACTTCTGTGACATGATTCGAAATTCCTGACGTTGCAGATGCATATGAGCGGCGGTTATCATTTACCATCAGATGAACCGTTAGTAGTGAACCCTATTTAGAAAGAAAGAAAGAAAAAATGTTTATTAGGTACCCAAAAATACACAGGAGCACAATAAACTGTAAATAACAGTAAGTACCTAAAAGGTCTCCGCTCAGCATGTGTCGCGGTGCCGCTAAACGCTGCGACGCTGGTTTTCTGCGGATGCCTGCACATCTTACAGCTAACGTACAAAGACATACTTGTATAGTTTACAAATCAGTCATTACAATTAAATGAAGTACTATTCATTAAATAAAAAAGAAAATTAGGCAACACCTAAGTTTACCCAGCCAGTATTTGGGTAGACCTAGGTGAGCATGGGTAAACCACGAATTAAAATTTATTTTACTTTGTATTCGGACTTTACCCAAGTAGGTTTACTCCAACTTCTAGCATTACCCGTAACATATACATTAAATGTGAAACTTCTGTCAGTGTATTTAAATGTTAATGTATATCTATTCTAATATTAATTAATTATTTTAGAAGTAATCGATTTTTCATCACCAATAATATTCGTATTAATCCCATCCCTATTTGAGTAGCGACGATAATAAATGTCATAATAAAACATTCTAGAAAAAAAGCAAGTGCATGCGTATAAATTAAAACCTTACGCTGATTGTCGTAAGGTGTTAAACAGCGTACAACTTTTAAGAGTGTCATCTAGCGTTCAATAGGTGAACTAACTAGTCAAAGCAGACCAAAAGCACTTCGATGATATGCCGTAAAACCCTCAAAGTGTAATTTCTAAATTCTTCTTTATCTCAAATGCATTATGGTAGTTTTTATGTTATTGTTAGTAGCGGTTACATCTTTGTGATCTCAAGAAATTATTATAGTTATGATTGGTTAATTGTTTGTGTGCGTATAATGTTATTGTGTGAGTTTGGCGACAGCAGTTTTGTATGAACTGACTAGATTATGCCCTTTCCTCTTGTGTTTAATATTCCGTGGCTTCGAGTAATAATTCGCATTTAGTAAGCATTAAGTTCATAACATAATTTTATAATAGAATTTGTTTATATGCGCAAGCGTCGGTAGTTGTTTGTTCAATCACTTTGGCACATCAATATTCACTATCTCACTTCCATTTTTGTCCAACGGCAACCGTGTGAAAAGGATACGCAGAGTAGTCACTGCTTTTGTTCAGAAGTAACCAGGCGTGCGAGACACCGAGCGCCCGGGTTAAGCTCCATTAGCCAGGGGTCTTGATGGTTGGTCGGGTCGGTGTGAGGGCGTCCAGCGCAGGGACTGAATAACCGAAAAATTACGGTACCTTTATATTTCGGTATGACGTCATACCGAAATATAACGGTTACCGGAATATTTCGATATCTAAATTTATACCGGTACCGAAATTTTCAGGTACCGTAAAATAAAGGTAATTTCGGTATGAAAGAGACGGGGAGAGGAGACAAACTATTCTGAGAATGACTGGCTCGGTGGCGCAATTGGTAGTGTTGTAAGTGGTAGTGGACTCTTGCCTTCTGAACCATGAGTCGTAGGTTCGATCCCCACCCGGGACAAACATTCATGTGAACATTTGTGATTCTTCCGTGTCAAATTATATTTGTAATTAAGTATGTATTTGTGGTACCCTCGTTGTTCTGATACCAATAAGAGCCCGTTCCTACTTGACGGGTGTCGGGTCCGGATTTTAATCGGATGTCGGCGCCTCTGTTCACACTTATCAAGTGTCGGGTCCGTTTTTTATCAGTTGTCGTAGGTATTCTTTATTGCTCAAAGAAAGTACAAATGGCGGGCTTAATGCCGTGTGGCATTCTCTACCAGTCAACCATTGGGCGAGCCAGAACACTATAACATCGTCATCATCATCATCATCAGGTACAAATGTCGGACTTAATGCCGTGTGGCATTCTATACCAGTCAACCATTGGGCGAGTCAGAAAACTATACAATCATCATCATCATCATGATGATGAAAGTACAAATGGCGGACTTAATGCCATTTGGCATTCTCTACCAGTCAACCATTGGGCGATCCAGAACACCATAACATCGTCATCATCATCATCATGATGATGATTAAAGTACAAATGGCGGACTTAATGCCGTGTGGCATTCTATACCAGTCAACCATTGGGCGAGTCAGAAAACTATACAATCATCATCATCATCTCATGATGATCATCATTGATGAAAGTACAAATGGCGGACTTAATGCCGTGTGGCATTCTTTACCAGTCAACCATTGGGCAAGCCAGAACACTATAACATCATCATCATGATGATGATTAAAGTACAAATGGCGGACTTAATGCCGTGTGGCATTCTACGAGTATACCAGTCAACCATTGGGCGAGTCAGAAAACTATAACATCATCATCATCATCTCATGATGATCATCATTGATGAAAGTACAAATGGCGGACTTAATGCCGTGTGGCATTCTATACCAGTCAACCATTGGGCGAGTCAAAAACCTATAACATCATCATCATCGTCTCATGATGATCATCATTGATGAAAGTACAAATGGCGGACTTAATGCCGTGTGGCATTCTATACCAGTCAACCATTGGGCGAGTCAGAAAACTATACAATCATCATCATCATCTCATGATGATCATCATTGATGAAAGTACAAATGGCGGACTTAATGCCGTGTGGCATTCTTTACCAGTCAACCATTGGGCAAGCCAGAACACTATAACGTCATCATCATCATGATGATGATTAAAGTACAAATGGCGGACTTAATGCCGTGTGGCATTCTACGAGTATACCAGTCAACCATTGGGCGAGTCAGGAAACTACAACATTATCATCATCATGATGATGAAAGTACAAATGGCGGACTTAATGCCGTGTGGCATTCTCTACCAGTCAACCATTACGCGAGCCAGAACACTATAACATCATCATCATGATGATGATGAAAGTACATATGGCGGACTTAATGCCGTGTGGCATTCTATACCAGTCAACCATTGGGCGAGTCAGGAAACTACAACATCATCATCATCATGATGATGAAAGTACAAATGACGGACTTAATGCCGTATGGCATTCTATACCACTCAACCATTGGGTGAGTTAGAAAACGATAACATTATCATTATCATCATCATGATGATGATGAAAGTACAAATGGCGGGCTTAATGACGTGACATTCGCAACCAGTCAACCATTGGGCAAGCCAGAACACTTTAACATCGTCATCATCATCAGTCATCATCATCATGATGATGAAAGTACAAATGGCGGACTTAATGCCGTGTGGCATTCTATACCAGTCAACCATTGGGCGAGTCAGAAACTATACTATCATCATCATCATCATCATGATGAAAGTACAAATGGCGGACTTAATGCCGTGTGGCATTCTCAACCAGTCAACCATTGGGCGAGCCAGAAAACTATACAATCATCATCATCATCATGATGATGAAAGTACAAATGACGGGCTTAATGACGTGTGGCACTCTCAACCAGTCAACCATTGGGCGAGCCAGAACACTATAACATCGTCATCATCATCATGATGATTAAAGTACAAATGGCGGACTTAATGCCGTGTGGCACTCTCAACCAGTCAACCATTGGGCGAGCCAGAACACTATAACATCGTCATCATCATCATCATCATCATGATGATGATTAAAGTACAAATGGCGGACTTAATGCCGTGTGGCATTCTATACCAGTCAACCATTGGGCGAGTCAGAAAACTATACTATCATCATCATCATCATGATGATGAAAGTACAAATGACGGACTTGATGCCGTGTGGCATTCTGTACCAGTCAATAATTTTACCAACTAATTTTAAAAACTAAAAAACTAACTACTAAGAAGTAATGCACATACCTTGTTACCTACTTATGTATATATTTTAGATACATAATAAAGTTACAAACAAAATAACTACTTAAAATTGTGATGGGTATACATATAAATAGTATCTAAACATAAAGAACAAAATTATTTTAAAAAAAAATTTAATATCAGACAACATCAAAAAATATTATTTGTATTGAAAAGTGAGACGACATTCATTCTATCACTGACCAGAATTTTCGCGTGTGCCATGCACAGGCAGTCTTTCGCGTGCTATGCACGGACAGATAAGAAATGTCAGGAAGAATATTTTGCCGGTGTCGATCGATACGCTCCGCGCAACGCACGCGACGTTGCCAACAATCCGCAGCCGTTTGGCAACGTCGCGGCTTTTCGGTACCGATATTTTATACCGGTTGAATAACGGTATACCCTTACCTTTATTTTATAAAGGTACACTTATTTTATACCGGTACCGTAACCGTATACCGTAACCGCTTTCAGTCCCTGGTCCAGCGGCCGTAGCCACTGCTGTTTAGGCAAATAAAAACTTCTATGTGATTTGAGGTCACTTGTGATTTGAGGACTGATTGTAAATGGTTGGATGGAGATTATAGTGATTTAGAGAAGTCTTCGACGTTTATGTCTTCTTGGGGTGGATCCCAGACGGCCACTTTTGACGGGTACTGCAGGAGGACGGGTGAAATGGTACTACATACCGAACTTCAGATAAGACAACTACTGTCATTATGATATCGAAATTCTCGTCCAATTTTTTCTTAGCCTTGTTTTTTTTTTTTAATGGCTTTGCACTGAGGATGTGCATTTTAGCCAGTGTCAAGTAAAAGTTAGGGAAAGGACAGGAAAAAAAGGGAAAAACGGAACGGAATTTGGAATGGGGATCAGCAGGAAGGTTATATTAAACACAAATACATATATAATAGAAAAATAATAGGTATTTACAATTTAATATCATAAGAAGTATAAAGGAGGCCAAACTTTTATAAACGGTCATATTATTTGAGGACAGGAGAGATGTGATACTGGTGGGAAAAGGAACATTTAAGGATATTAAATCTTGCCACAAATGACAACGATTAAGTAAAGGACAAGTAAAGAAAATATGATTTAAATTGCCTGTCTCTGCTCCACACTCACACATCGCATCAGCAATAATACGTAGCTTAGCCTTGTTTGGAAAGCCGGTGACGATTAGCCGGTAAGGAATGTGTGGCAAATAAATAACGTACGTTTAGGGAACAATCCGTTAACTATAGTGAATAACAATGTATTTTTGAAAGAAATATTATCGTTTTTCATCCGAGTGATTTTTACATTATTATAACAAAAAACACATGAAAACGATTGTTCCAGCTTATTTGTACTACTTACTGCAAATTATTATGCCCTTAACATATAAAGATTAAAATTAAAATAGGTATTTATTAATGTTACACGTTTTGTACCAAACTTTGACATTTAATAGAAGTAATTCTAATACTTTTAACCTAATCCCACGAGCATTGAAGAGACCGTCTGACTGACCGAAATTTTGTGGTCGAACAACTTTTTTGCTGTTAACAATTTTCTTGTTGCCGTTGTATATGCTTCCCCACACCATCGCTGACTGTCCACCATATGACACAGTACCGGTGAAACTTGGTTGGTATTACCGTTTCTGTCGATATCTCCACATTTTTTTTGTTCCATTCACGAAATATACGCTAAAATGGCTCTCGCCACTGACCTGAATATGGCTCAGTTCTCTGTTTCTTCTGGCAATTCAAAATTATGTCTTCGTGATTTAGAGAAGCCTTCGACGTTTATATCTTACTGTAGAGGCTTGTGGTCCCAGACGGCCACTTTTGACGGGTACTGCAGGAGAAGTAATGATCCTCGCCTGAGGAGCACGGAGTGAAATGGTACTACATACCGAACTTCAGATAAAACAACTACTTTCATTATGATATCGAAGTTCTCGTCCAAGTTTTTCTTAGCCTTGTTTGGAAAGCCGGTGACGATTTTCCCGTTAAGAAATGTGTGGCAAATAAATAACGTACGTTTAGAGAACAATCCGTTAACTATATTGAATAACAATGTATTTTTGAAAGAAATATTATCGTTTTTCATCCGAGTGATTTTTTACATTATTATAACAAAAAACACATGAAAACGATTGTTCCAGCTTATTTGTACTACTTACTGCAAATTATTATGCCCTTAAAATATAAAGATTAAAATAGGTATTTATTAATGTTACACGTTTTGTACCAAACTTTGGCATTTAATAGACGTAATTCTAATACTTTTAACCTAATCCCACGAGCATTGAAGAGACCGTCTGACTGACTGAAATTTTGTGGTCGAACAACTTTTTTGCCGTTAACAATTTTCTTGTAGCCGTTGTATATGCTTCCCAATGCATATTATTGAACAATCTTGGACTTTGGCATGTCCATATCCAGCCATAGCTGCATGGCTCAACCGTTTGGACTGCAATTCACCCTGTTTGATTGACTGACTGAAATTTTGTGGTCGAACAACTTTTTTGCCGTTAACAATTTTCTTGTAGCCGTTGTATATGCTTCCCAATGCATATTATTGCACAATCTTGGACTTTGGCATGTCCATATCCAGCCATAGCTGCATGGCTCAACCGTTTGGACTGCAATTCACCCTGTTTGATTGACTGACTGAAATTTTGTGGTCGAACAACTTTTTTGCCGTTAACAATTTTCTTGTAGCCGTTGTATATGCTTCCCAATGCATATTATTGAACAATTTTGGACTTTGGCATGTCCATATCCAGCCATAGCTGCATGACGTTTGGACTGCAATTCACCCTGTTTGATTTTGTCTGATTGCGTAACGACAGCTTAATATGAATCATTCGAAATTGTTCCTAATTTTGATTTGTTTAATTAAATATTGAATGATTTGGATTTGATAAGGAACTTTTAAATGTTCGTTTGTAATTTACTAAATTTGCGTTGGTGAGCTCCCGAGCGAAAGCTAATCTTGCTACACGACGTGCTAGAGCTTTGGAGCCTTTGTTGGGACCTGAGAATGTAATACGACTTCCTTCACCCGTCTTCTTCTGGAAACGCCTTGGAAAGCCGGCAACGATTTTCCCGTGTACTCAGCAAAAAAGTAGTTAACATATATATAGAGAACATACCATTAACATAAAGCATGGATATTTTTTGTATTTAAAACAATTCTAATTCTAAGTCTTTGCCGGAAACACCCTGTATATTTTGATGTACAATGTTAAAATTGATTAAGGTGCTAGAGTAATTCTCTATTGTCCTGATTTTACATTTAAATTATTTGGAACGACTTCACAAATCTGACTAGATATCCTATTAATATTAAAGCCTAATTATATAAAAGAAGCCAATTCCTTCTTTCTTTTATAAGGCAAATAAAATGTTTTGCCAGTCATTGAAAAACTATTATTATTAATAAATAAATTTGTTTCCAAAAGCACAAATTTGTCTTTATAACTACATGTCAAATTGTATAATAAAGTATTCAACTTATGAATACTGTCATTTTGTTCCCCAGTGTAGCCCTTAGAAAAGGGGAATGCACATAAAATGATTTTTTTTACATCAAGTTCAGATAGCTTCGAGAAGCTATTTATTATATCTTTTTTACATACATTCAGTCCATTTCCTATCATAATTGCAATTATAGACTGTTCATTGAACCTTGACTTTTCCACTGTTTTACTTATGTAACTAAGTGGAGCCCCTGGCATACAAAAGTTTGAGGCACTAGAATTTAATGAGGCGCCTTCGTACTGTTTGCTCCTGCGGTACATACGCATCTGTATCGATGCTTTCTTCGTTGATTCCCGGTGGTTTAGTATAGTATGGCTGAAACAAGAAGTCCCAGACCCAAGTTCCCATATTACGCAAATTGTGTGTGTCATTTTTAGTCCCGTCTTTAATCCGCGGCGAATGTCTTTCGAATGAAGGCGCAGATAATTTAAGGGATAAACCCCGTTCAGAAATAAGTTTTATTTATTTTCCTAATTCAAAATAACAAAACACTTACCGGTTTTCTAACCAAAAAATCGTTTTTTCCGTAGAGAGAAAAACACTAAGTATTTAATAAAAGAAAGGGGAAATCTAACCTGGTTTTATTCCATCGATTGCAAAGTTGATAAATAAAAAAAACAGCTCATTAGGTAATTCCTCAACCCTTTCAGCGCTTCTTAAGGGTGCGCGCGAAAAAATCGGGGAATAATGAGGAGGAAATTTCTTGCCTCAACGAATTGTATTTCTTTTTCCACAAAGTTTTTAAGTAAACCCGAAACGCTTAATCGTAAAACAGCCGACATTGAAATTAGCCGCCATGACTTGCGCACTTTACTGGATCGCGAGCTCGTAGATGCGATTGTAGAGCGCGGGTCGGGCAAACTCCTGGGAATCCCCGACGATTTTGAACCAGATGAAGCCGGGGCAGTGAATCTGGGAGATTCCAGTGACGTCCTCCAGGGTGATTTCCACGCCCAGCAGGCTATGGTGAGCCTGCCAGTGCTCGGTAAGCTGGGAGTGCATGATTATATAACTTGGTATTCGAGCCAAAATATACTAAATTAAACCATTAACAGACGACCATAATATGAGCTTTATGAAATTGTAATAGAGTTGAAAACCAATTTTTAGCCGGTCACAATTGCCCCATTTCTTTTCTTTTCGTTTCAAATCCAAAGATTTAGATTTAGTAATCGACCTGTGGTACTGTCTGTTCAAGTCTTAGCAAGTTGAAGCCTAAACAATAAACGACTTTAATTGCTAAAAACTTCACCTCGTTAACTCTTCGAACCGGATAGACCGTCAAGCAACCGAAACACATATCTCTTCCGGTACGACGATCGTCAAACAATCCACTTGCCTTACCTACTACCAGAGTTTGTTATGGTAAAACTTTACATCTAAGAAACCGCGGTCAGTGAGTTGCGAGTCGCGTCGGGATACCGTCTTACCCCCCCCACTTGGGGCAGCCTAGGGATCAGTCCTGAAAAGGACGTCTCCCTCCTCCAAGGACGAGGTTCGTGCAATACAAGGGAAGGCACCCCCGTGCCATCCCTCGCGGAACCTCGTCGAGCGTGCAACCGCTTCCGCACGGTGGATTGTTATTGTGGTTTTCTCCACTTGAGCTCGCGCCCCCTGGTCCCGACCGAAGTCAGGATAACAGGCGGTTTTTTATTGTGGTTTGCTCCACTCGGGCCGGCCAATTAAGGCAAGCCCCCTGGTCCCTCCTGCGAGGGGTAAGAGGTTGCCCGGCGACCAATCCAAAAAGGACCTATCCGACGGCCATGAGAAGTTCACCTCGTTATTAGCTCTTCTGACATGGTCCTTCGAACCGGACAGACCGTCAAGCAACCGAAACACACATATCTCTTCCGGTACGACGATCGTCAAACAAAACCCTCCACTTGCCTCACCCACTACCAGAGCTTGCTGTGATGACTTAACTTAACATCGAAGAAACCGCGGTCGGTGAGTTAAGAGTCGCGTCTGGATACCGTCTTAATATTATTATTTTTATGTTTCCGAGGGAGAAATGCAGTTTACGCATACCCGCTGCCCGGGGTAGCAGAAGGTTATGTGGGACTCGCTCCGCGTCGGCAGAGAATACCCACTTTTAAACCCTGGTTGCCACCGTCTAGTGCGCCTTGGGTTGTGGCGACACGGGTCCTGCACTATAACACCGTGAAGCGACCAGCGCCGGTCTACAGTGCTTTGCAATTTTTTTTTCGGAACTAAAACTAATTTGGTTGAAAATTGACGAAAGTCCACACTTAAATTTTATTTAAAAAAACTATTAAGTCTAGTTTAATTTTCTCTTTAATTTTTAAATTGTAATAGTGTACGCTTCTATCGAAACCCAAAGCACTCACCTCATACATCTAGTTTTTTTTTAATTGCCCACCATAGTTTTTTTAGCACACGATGCACCAAACACTCTGTATTATACACAGCTATGACTGTGATGTTATTGCCTTCAAGTTGTTTAACAGCTTTATGAAAGTTATGTAAAAACATTCGGATACACGCTATCGCGACCTCATCAAGTACATGCGCAATAGGTTAGTTAAAAGTTATTTAAAAAAATAAGAACGCGCCTTGTATTGCACGAACCTCGTCCTTGGAGGAGGGAGACGTCCTTTTCAGGACTCAAAAATACGCGATCCGTTCAACGAACGATCGTTTTCGATTATTAAAATATGGAAGACACAATCGATCGAATTCGACCAATTGATTCATCCATCGGTCGGATTGGTCTGGCCGGCGTTCGACTACTCTATGGGAAAATCCACCGTGCGGCGGCGGCTGCACGCCAGACGAGGTTCCGCGAGGGATGACACGGGGGTGCCTTCCCTTGTATTGCACGAACCTCGTCCTTGGAGGAGGGAGACGTCCTTTTCAGGACTGATCCCTAGGCTGCCCCAAGTGGGGGGGTAAGACGGTATCCCGACGCGACTCGCAACTCACTGACCGCGGTTTCTTAGATGTAAAGTTTTACCATAACAAACTCTGGTAGTAGGTAAGGCAAGTGGATTGTTTGACGATCGTCGTACCGGAAGAGATATGTGTTTCGGTTGCTTGACGGTCTATCCGGTTCGAAGAGTTAACGAGGTGAAGTTTTTAGCAATTAAAGTCGTTTATTGTTTAGGCTTCAACTCGCTAAGGCTTGAACAGACAGTACACAGGTCGATCTGCATGGGCCGCGCAACGTGCCGTTTTGGCCGGCACAATAGGGCCCGTTGCTTCGCTCCCCGCGGTCGTTTCGGCCATGGTGGGGAGCCGCCCAGCGTGGGTAGCTGTGTCCTCCTTCTGCGAGACTGTCATGTCCCGGAAGGAGGCCGCGGAGCGAGAGCGGGAGGATGACCCTTCCGCTCCTGCGCTCCGCCGTCGTAGAGGTGGCCGGACTAGGCGAGTCTATCGCCAATTTTTGCCGCCCGACGGGGTCCAGCCGGTAGGTGGTGCGGGGGCACCGCCGCCAGCATTGCACGGACCCCCGTCTTCGACGGATGGGAGTGGGCTCACCCTTCGGACCACTCCCATGACTCCCCCCTAAAGGGGGGAGCCAGTTGGGGCCTGTCATGACCAGGCCGCGTCGGTGATGTCTTGGTGTACATACAAATAGGACCCTCGACACCACCTTTAAGGCGCATGAAGAAGGGGCCGGGGTTTTTAGTGGGTATTTCTTGCCTCACTTCCATCTTCGAGGCGGGATGAGTCCCACATACCCCGCTGCTCCCCCAAGCAGCGGGAATGCATAAATGCATTTTCCCCGGCAAAAAAAAAAAAAAAGTACCACAGGTCGATAACTAAATCTAAATCTTTGGATTTTAACCGAAAAGAAAAGAAATGGGGCAATTGTGACCGGCTAAAAATTGCTTTTCAACTCTTACAATTTCATAAAGCTCATATTATGGTCGTCTGTTAATGGTTTAATTTAGTATATTTTGGCTCGAATACCAAGTTTTAAATACCGGAACCGGACAGACCGTCAAGCAACCGAAACACACATATCTCTTCCGGTACGACGATCGTCAAACAAAACCCTCCACTTGCCTCACCCACTACCAAAGCTTGCTGTGGTGACTTAACTTAACATCGAAGAAGCCGCGGTCTGTGAGTTGAGAGTCGCGTCTGTCTAGTGCGCCTTGGGTTGTGGCGACACGGGTCCTGCGCTATAACACCGTGAAGCCACCAGCGCCGATCTACAGTGCTTGCCGCGCGGCTGCGCTAGCGGCCCCGCGCCGGCGATTCACGATTCCGCCACGTGTTCGCCCCTGCCTGACACTACTACGTACTACTGTCACTACGTTCACTCCTTGCTCTCTCAGCTCTTGTCGTTCTGTTGCTGCGTCCTTCTGAGTTGCCTCCATGCTCACCGCTATGTTGTATGCTTTACCAAAATCCAACTTTTCCTCCATAAATAGGCGTTGACGTATTGTATCGCACCGCACACGAGCTGATCTCGTAAACTTTCCTGCGACCATTCCTTAAACTCGCACGTTT
Organism: Conogethes punctiferalis; assembly: GCA_031163375.1. NCBI lineage: Eukaryota > Metazoa > Arthropoda > Insecta > Lepidoptera > Crambidae > Conogethes > Conogethes punctiferalis. The sequence continues at coordinate 1,407,377 of CM062099.1, forward strand.
TCGACATTGCATGTGTGGCGGTCGGGTTAAAAAAGAACTGACTGCGATCAATTATAATGTATTTTATTAGATGCTACACTAGTATATATGGGACGAGTGATGCGTGTGTGCACCTCGTATGTCGTACACTCACAACAACATTTTCTTTAATACTGCTACGTATTGTGATACCGATTTATCTGCATTTTGCTTCCCAAGTCGAAACTTGTACCTCTCCGATAAACTGCTCGGCTTGGGTTGCAAGACTTGCAAGTAATATTCCAATATGGCGGTAAATTCTGCAAATGATTTCGCCGTTGCACACTGGGGCGGCTTATATGGGAGGAGTACCCAAAACTCAAATGAAACTGGAAAGTAAGTGTTTATGCGTGAAATGTAAATAAAATTGTCTTTGAATTATGTTTATCTATAATTCTTCTTCCAGCATAAATAGCACATCCATTTCAAAGTTTTTTCTTATAAGTATAGCTTGAGTATAAAGTAAAATTACAGGGATCGTTAAGCCAGGACTTCTCAGCATTCAAAATCTTTTCTTCGTGCCTGTTGTGGCCGAGCCATTTTGATTTTAATTCATTTTTAAAATTCCGTAACTCTTTTAATAAGTCGGTTTTCTGCTAAACAGTTAGTTTTACTTGAAACGTAATCAATCAAATCTTCAAAGGGTATAGCGAGGTGAAGAAGACGAAATGGCCCACATGGCCCATGGCGGAAATATCATTTGTACTGGTATTGGCACTCTAAAAGAATACGAAATGTAAGGTCGTTGACCCTGATCTTGACCTGTCTTTGAGATATTCGAGAAAGTACGTACGCGCGCCGATTTTTTTCAATTTTTTTTTACATTTCAAATTTCACAAAAATGAATGAACCAAATGAATCACAACAACAAAGATATACGAGTAGGTAAAACAGTCAGACCGGACGTGGTATTGTGACGTCAAACTTCAACGTAAAGCCGTACGCTAGGTACGTACGTAGTCCTTTTCGGCGAGAAATGGTCGGTGAATAATCGAACCAGCTCGTCGTACGTAATTGTTTCTAGATCCTCTGGTTGCGACAGGTTCTTGGCGAGCCGATAGGAGTCAACCGACAAGTGTGTTAATAGTAATGCAAACTTATTATTATCTTCGATGTTGTTTAATTTTATAAATTGTTTCAATCGGCCACAAAAAAACTGCCATTCTTGTTATAATCAAAAACCGATAGGCTTCTCAAATATGTATTGTTTAAAAACAAACTTTAAAAATGGCTAAGATCATACAATTTCTACAGCATAAAGGAATTTATTAAAAGACGTTTATAATAAATACTTAATAACATTGAATTTCATGACATTCTCTCGGCCATATTGACATTAATTTTATTTTATAACTGACATCTAACTTTAATATTATTGTATTGGTAGTACATAGTAGTATTTTGACATGTAATTATTATATTAGAACAATTTTATTTTTGCATGCTATTTTTTAAATAGTGAAACATGAGCTCATTATAAAACTGTATCATCTGTTACTACCATGTTTGAGGCAAATAAAGACATTATTATTATTATTATTTATATTTTATTTTTATTATTTTCTCCCACGTATGGGGCTTTTTTCATTTTCGCAGGCTTGTGGCCAAAACGAAACGAATAAGATTAAGGTAAATAAGAGTTAAAATCGAGTGTGAGGAACTTCCGTACGATTCTGCAGGTATTTAAAATAGCGGCTTTTTGTAGAAGAAGAAAAGTGAGTGGGTGCACATCGAGAATTTTTAAGCTGTCGTGTAATGTGTTGGGCTTGGGAACTATTCCTGTAGAAGAAATAATGATTGGAATTATTATTATGTTTTTAAATATATATTTCTCCCATTTCTGGGGTAGTTAAACACTTTTCGCAGGCTTGTGACCAAAACGAAAATGTATTATGTTCTTAGTCTAGTGTAAGGAACTTTCTCACAATTCTGCAAGTGTTCAGAATGGCGGCTTTTTGTAGCAAAATAAAAGTTAGAGGATGTATGTCGAGGGTTTTGAGGCTGTCGTGTAGAGTGTTTGGGTTCACACTGGTGGAAGAAACAATTATGGGGATAGTTCTGACTGTATCTACGTGCCATTGTGTTTTAGTTCAATGGCGAGGTCTGTATATTTACTGTCTTTATTATTATTATTATTATAAATAACTCATTTCCTTGGACACGACGTTCGCGTATATACAATATTTTGCACAATATGGGTTAGTCGTCGCCAGATGTAGTGTTTCTGGTTACACGTGGAAGTCCAGGTAGGTCAGGTTATTGGAGAACAAGAAAACGACCGTTCACGTGCTAGCTGTTTTAATACCGACTGGGGGGGGGGGGCGCGCGCGGGCATGAATATTTTTACTTAGCACCAAATTGTTCTTTTCTTCAGGAACTCCAACTGTCTGACTGTCTTTAGAACCCTCCTTAAACACTGAATATGCCGACCACTATCGACCTCAGCTCTGCTCATCTCCTGTATCCAGGCCTTGCATTGCTGTCTTGCCTGGCGTACCTCCTCTAGGAAAGCGCGCATCTGCAGAGACGCCTCCGACTCCCTCAACTCGAGGGTGGTGTCGAGCGCAATGGTGTCCTCCTCCAGGGAACGCATGATGGGTGCTGTCGGTGTTGTCCCGGGGCCTCCGTGCCGTGCACTCGGGGCAGCGCCAGGTCGGGGGACCTGCGCGCCGGCCGTCAGGTTGACGCACGCCTAGTGACATACGCTGCTGCACCCTGGGCAGGTGACTCCTTCAGCTGCCACCAAGAACCTTCCACAAGCCATACATTTCGGTGCCATTGTAAATATAGCGTAGCGTATATTACAATGCAACTTGAGTCACTTTGTACTTATTTTGTGTTTTATTTCCCTATTTTCACAACTTTTTAGGAAAACAACACTGACACTCTTACACAATAGTTCAATTTTAAAATTTACGCGGTCAGGTGATAGTGCAGACTAGTTTTATAGGTAGATTTACGATAATCGATCTGAAAACGTATGCGCAAGCGACAACGTCCGTGACGTCACTCCTTTTTTATTCTAATATTGTTGCAACCCATACGTCCGTGGGCTTCACTCAGCAGGACTCACTGAAAACCAGCGCCGTGGCTTGCACGCGGGCCACGGTTCAATGCAAACCTTTCCCTTTTCTCTTGTTTTCTTTTTCTAAAATTGTAAAAGCTCTTCCTTTTCTAGTGTATTCGTTAGAATACGACTGCTTCCTTTCTTTCTTTCTGTTTTCGTATTAATTTTGGTAATGGTCGAACCATTTCGGGAGTGACCAAAATATTCGCACTGTGATTTGGTTGTAATTCTTTAGAGGCTGGTTTTCAGGAAAGTTCACATCTATTTGAATTCGCTCAATATCCGAACTAAGGGGTTGTTTTATGGTATCGTCTGGACCATTGTCATCTGCAGTTACAATTGTGCTAAAAATAAAAACTATTTTAAAGTTGGAAAATTGATATTTTACGAAAATTTTTGGAAAAATGCCCTAACTTCCTCAACTTTTCCTATTTTCTCACTCTTAAAATCTAAAAATGTTCATTTTACTAAGTTAGACGATAAAAAATTAGAAAAAGATTTAATTTGACAATATCCTGGATTTTACAGGGGTTCCAAAGTTAGGGTGGTTTTTCCCAGTGCCACTACCGGCTCTAATAACTTTTAAGTCAAAGTCAAAATACCTTTATTCACATAAACTTAAAATAAGCACTTATGAATCGTCAAGTAAAAAATAATGTAAAAATATAAAAAGTAATGTAAGAATGTGAATAAAAGCAATTTAAAAGAAGCTACCGCCGTGTTCGGAAGGTAGATTTCTAACGAGAAGAAACGGCAAGAAACTCGGTAGTTACTCTTTTTAAATCGCCAATTGTTACATGATTTGGTATTACAACATTTTTTAATATTTTAAAGTTACACAATGCAAAATAAAAGTTGAGTCTATACAATGCAAAGTTTACTACGAAGCAGCAGTCCAGGAGATGTCGTCGTTGAGGAAATCTTCTACTCTATAATAGCCCCCTTTTATAAGTAAGGACTTCATGTATGATTTGAATTTGTGTATGGGCAGTTCAACAATATGTTCCGGTAACCTGTTGAACATTTTGATACCCAATCCTACAAACGACTCACTCACCTTACTCAGCCTCAGACGTGGAACGGCAAGCTTGTGCTTATTTCTAGTGTTTAAATTATGATTATCTGAATTTTTATTGAATTGACTTAAATGTTTACGTACATAAACAACACAGTCAAAGATATACTGTGATGCTACCGTCATTATGTTAATTTCTTTAAAACGTTCTCTAAGTGATTCGCGTGTATTTAAACCATATATAGCGCGGATGGCCCGCTTCTGCAGTACAAAAATTGTTTGTATGTCAGCAGCTGACCCCCATAATAGAATACCGTATGACATAATGCTATGGAAATAACTGAAATAAACAACCCTTGCCGTTTCAACGTCAGTCAAAAGCCGGATTTTCCTTACCGCATATGCAGCTGAACTAAGCCTTCCAGCCAGGACAGCAATATGAGGACCCCATTGCAACTTCGAGTCTACATTAATGCCAAGAAATACTGTAGAGTTAATTAATTCAATAACTTCATTGTTCATGATAATATTAGTGTTAACCTGTTTGACATTTGGCATTGTAAATTTAACACACTTGGTTTTCCTGGCATTAAGCAGCAGGTTGTTGTTTGTAAACCAGTGTACTATTTTAGCGAGAGATCCTTACGATTTTTACATTTAAGATAGTTTTGTAATAAAATGAGTGAACCTCCCCTGATGGCGGACAATCTTGTAAATGAACTGCCGACTACATAGTTATTAATCAGTGTAGGCATTAATCAATTAATTTTTTAATCAATTAATTAATTTGATTAACTTTAATCAGATTACATTAATCATGATTAAAGTAATCATAATTAAAAAGTAAATCTTAATCATGATTATTATCTTTAATCATTAATCATTAATTGATTAACTTGATTATAAACCTAATACATTCATCTATGTAATTAATTCTACAGCAAAGAAATGATGTTAAATAAAGAGACAGATCTCTTAAAATATTTTTATTAATCATTCAAAGAACAAAAACATAATTTCTAACGTTTAAATACTGGAATTCTAATTTTGAATAATCTTTAACTAATTTTTACTATTTTTTGTTTGTTCAATTTACATTTCATAACTACTCTTTTTTCAAACAAATCGTCAGATAATAAATAAATAAATTGAAATTATCACATCTGCTCTTTTTTTAGCATCAATTAATTCCGCTTCACTGCCAGAGTCTTCTTGGTGGTGGGTGTTATCGGTTTCATTGTTGACTGTTAAAAGTTCTGGGATTTCTCATATTTCCTTCGTTATGACTGATTTAAAAATGTTTAAACACTTCTTTGGATCAGCGGCAGTTAGACATACTAGCAGCGAGCAGCAAGTGTTTCACAGAATTTTAGATTTGGAGTTGTCGTGATCAACCTTGATGCATGTACATATTTTGCGTTAGTGTGTAGTGACAAAAACAAATAAATAAATAAGTAGTTAATCAAACAATCAAATTAACGATTAATGATTATGATTGATAATCTTAATCATTTTATATTTGATTATGATTACTTAATCTTAATCAATTTTTTTGATTATGATTTTTAATCATTAATCAGATTAACTTTGGGCCAACACTGTTATTAATACTAATAATTATTTATTTATTTATTTATTTCAGAAAACCAACGGCGTAACAAAAGTAACTTAAATGTAGATTACATTTTAAAGTAGGTAAGGCTAATTATAGGTTTCCCTTGATGTACAATTTCCCTTGATAACAAATACAGAACATGAGATTACATAACTATACAGAATATTATGCTACACAACCGTTTGGATGGATATATGTAGGTATACATGTTTGTTACTCTTTCTCGCAAAAACTACCAAACGGATCATGATGAAACTATACAGTACTACAGCTTATACATAGGTTGCAAGTCATAAGAACACTCACGCGGCCAGAGACGCGGGCAGCAACTAGTACATAATACACAAACATTTACACGCGCAAACCATACTGTTACATATTAAAAGTTTATTTATTATTATTTATTATCGTTAGAATACTATGGGTGCAAAACTAATTCACGATTTTACGTTAAAACTACCTACTGAATTAATTTTAATGAAATTTGGAATAAAGATTATTATCTGGATTTAGGTTATTATGAAAACAAATTATTAATTTATTAACAAACTAGGTATATATGTGCCTTTATTATTGAGATTTATTTATACTTTTCATGTGTGTTTTTACGGTGTATTTGAATGAGTTCTTCGTGTGGTTAAAAATATCGATGTCGCTAAATAATAGATTGTAAGTTCGTGCAAGGCGCGTAAGAACAGAGTTGGCGGAGTAATTAGCAGAATGCCTTGGGACGTGTAGCGTGGGAGTGTGGCGCGTGCGGCGGCGCGGCGCGCTCAGCGACACGCCCGCCAGCAGCGCCGCGCAGTCCAGCCGCCCGCTCAGGATGTCGTGCAGCAGGGCCATGTCTAGCATGTGGCGTCTCTCCTCGAGGGTCAAGAGCCCGTGGCGGCGGCAGGAAGCCGTGTAGGAACCCGGACACAGTCTCAGGCGGTAGTTCAGGTGCTTAATAAATTTCGTTTGAATAAGCTCCAATTGCGCGATATATACTTTGTATTGAGGTGACCATACTTGACTTGCGTATTCAAGTATACTACGAACATATGCGAAATAGACTAATTTAACTGTGTTGATATCTTTAAAAGGTGCACATGAGCGTAATACAAAACCTAAGTTTTTAAATGCCTTATCTACGATTTGATCGATGTGATTATTCAAAATTAATTTTGTGTCAAGCGTCACCCCGAGATCGCGTATAGTGTTAACACGGTTTATTGGATGATCATTTAAAGAATAATTATAAAGAATAGGCTTTTTTTTGCGTGTGAATGTAATGCACTGACATTTTGTTATATTAACAGATATTTGATTGCTTTTGTAAAAATTATTTAATTTATTTAGATCTTGTTGTAAAGAGTGACAATCGGTAATGTTACGTATTGTTAAGTATATTTTTTTATCGTCGGCATACATCAAATGGTTTGCGTGCTCGAAACAGTTCGCTATATCAAATAGATACGCATTATAAAACAGGGGTCCTAGATGAGAACCCTGTGGGACACCTGTAGGTATATTGATGTAATTAGACCTGAAACCACCTACAACTACCGCCTGAGAACGATTAGCTAGGTAAGACTGTACCCACCGCAACAAGTCCCCTCGTATGCCAAGCCTCTGCAGCTTGTTTAGCAGGATGACGTGATCTACACGATCGAATGCTTTCTCGAAATCGGTGTATATCACGTCAACCTGCCCCCCACCTTCCATACCCCTCCTCAAATAGTCAGTGAAACATGAGAGATTGGTAACAGTCGATCGTCTCTGGAGAAAACCGTGTTGGCTGTCGGGTATGCCCTTATGAATAACAGGATATATTGCCCTGTAAACGTTTTTCTCGAAGACTTTCCCCAAAGTATTTAATATGGATATACCTCTATAGTTTTCCACCATAGATTTAGGCCCTTTCTTGTGTAAGGGTATGATAAGGGCTTTTTTGAACAAAGCAGGATACACTCCGTTCGTTAGAGACCGATTAAAAAGAAGTGTGACAGGATAAGCAAGAGATTCGGCACAACACTTCCAAAAATGAGGAGGTATACCATCACAACCAGGGCCCTTGTGGGAATCCAATGATTTTAACGTTTTTAAAATTTCTTTAATAGATAAGTTCAATCCCGATATATAGTCTATGCAATTATCGTCGGCCACGGAGGTAGAAGTGGTCGACGACGTAGGTGCACCAAATACGCCTCTGAAAAATTCGCTAAAAGCCTCACATATTTCACCACCACCCGAAAAACTGGCATTGCCCAACGTAACTGTTTTGGGATAGTTTGAACCTCCTCTTAAGGATTTAACGTGAGACCAAAAGGACTTTGGGTTTATTTTGATTGAAGACTCCATCTCCGAGAGATATTTATCGTAGCATTCCTTTTGGACGCGAATTTGTCGAGTCCGTAAAAGCGCGAATTCATCATAATCCAGAGGATTCAGATACCTCTTCCATCTTGAATGTGCTTTCGATTTTTCCTTAATGATTTTAATCAGGGCATGACTGTACCAACTTGGATACGAACGTCCGGTGTTTCTCGGTCTCGACATGGGCACGTGTTCATTGATGGAAGTATTAATTACACTATAAAAGTTGTCACAAGCGTTATCCACTGTGCCAGAGGTTAATATCGAGTCCCAGTCATAATTTGTAAAGAATTCGTTCAGGCTAGTATAATCTCCCCTTCTGAAGTTACGTCGGGGAATGCGACACTCGGTTAGAGGTTTAATTTTAAGGTCTGATACTTCTATAACAAATGGTGGATGATGGAGGTCTTGTTTTACTAACGGTGATGTATTTTCAATAATAACTAATGGTAGGTTAGAAAATGCTAAATCCAGAGTGTTACCCGAGTGATTTCGAATTGTGTTATATTGAGACATCCCAAGCAAAGATAAGCCATGGGTTAGGTGCACACCAGCTTGCTGGGTATCAGTGGTTCCGCGTTTGTGATAAGTAGGTGCATTACAACTCCAGGTAATTTGAGGCATATTAAAATCACCCACTAATAGATAATTGTCTAAAGGATTACCGTCGAAGATGATAGAGAAAGTGTCCAAAATGGAACCTATGTCTTGTGGAATGCGTTGTGCATCGGGGGGTACATATGCTACGCTTAAGTGGAGGTCTGACCTGGCCGCGAGGGCGCGCGCGGGAATTGTAACAGTCAACATCTCAGCCGTGGTGCGAACAGCTGGTTTGTCGCAGTACCGGGCACATAATTCCCTTCTAGTTAAAACCATGACACCACCGCCCGTACACCTGTTAGCCGCCCTTAGGTCACGGTCCTTCCGAAAAACGTCGTACCTACAGATGTCACTGAATTCTCCATCGAATATATCGTTTTGTAACCAACTCTCAGTAATCACTACCACATCATACATATTACACAGTAAATTCTGCTTGAACTGGGAACATTTGGTTCTCATCCCACGAACATTCTGGTAGAACACTCTTAAATTCGCCATTTTAATATATTAAACTCCAAAAGTACTAAAAACGCGCCCACCATAATATGAATAACGTATAACCCTATATGCGACACAAAATTGCATTCCTTACAAGTCTCACTGCCAAACGAACAAACAGATTTATAATAATAATTATTATTAATAAGTAACCAAAACATTATTCCAATATGATAGGATAAAACACACCTATTATTGCTTAGCGGGTAATTTGTAAAAATGTTTCGATGTTCCTGTGAGACTAAACGTGAATAGTTCGCTTGTAAACAACTGATTGAAATGTATTCGCACAATAAGGGTGCGCTAAACCGTAGCGCATCGGTAGCATGCAACATGATCGATAGTGAAGTAAATGTTTTAGGTAAATAATACTTAGCATATTTTGCATGTATTATCGGGCACTGGTCATTCAAATAACCGTATATATTTAAGTGACTGTATTCAAATATAGTTAAATATGATGACATAACTTGGCAACAGTATGGTTTGCTGCTACTAAATCTAATGGTGTTCTTAATTGCGGTGTTACAACAATAGTATTTTTTTATAATAAAATTACACTGCACCAATTCAGTGTTTAAAAATTGGCGAAAAGAGAATGAACGCACACTGATTGAGTGCGCGCTTAATATCATGCCTGCCGACATGTGTGGTCCGAAGACCACAGAGACAATTATGCGTAGAATAACCATGTAAAAACAACAACAAATAAGTGCATTTAAATAAAAAGTTAACTTACGATTTATAACCTGGACATGTAATAAAGAGCTAACCGCACTACTAACGAACCGTAATAAATCACTTAGGTAATTTTTCTTACGTCTTCTTCGGAGCAGATTCGAAGTGGAGGGGATGAGTCGTTTTTTCTCACAAAAATTCTACCGTGCTTGGTCCAGACGTATTGATATAATTTAGTCTTCGCAGCTTCCTTGCTTATTTTGAGTAGCATTTTATTGTACATAGTGAGATGTTCATTAATGTAAACAGGTTTCGGTTCTCCATGCAAGTTCAAATCCTTAGTGGTGATTCGGCTTTTACGGCAGCTTGATATCATGCTGTCCTTGATTAGCCGCGTCTTCATCTTAGCTATGATAACCCGAGGCCTCCCGTGTTGTGCGGCTCTAGGGGAGACTCTGTTCACCTCAAGGACATCCGACGCCAGCATGCTAATACCAGCTTTTTGCGCTATTTTCGTTACAATATCTAGTAAGTTTTCATCTTTCGTCTCGGTGATGCCTATTATTTCCAAATTTAGTAACCTTTCTCTCTGGTCCCTCAAATTCAATTCGGCCTTTAAGCTTTGATTCTGGTTTTTAAGTTCGTTCAGCTGGTCCTTTATATCTTGAGAAAACAACTCCAGTTTTTTGGTGTTATCGTCCTGCTGGTCACAACAGAACTGCGTGGTCTTCTGGAGGGATACCATTTCTTGCTGCAGATCGTTGTGTTTGGAGTCCAACGATTGTACGAATGTTCTCATTTCTAAATATTCCTTTCTAATTCCTTGAATTTCATTTTTTAGATCGTGAGAATTTTCGCTGATCTTAGCAATATCTGATTTTAGGGTATTCAGGTTTTCACTTATCATTGAGTTCTCCTTGCTAATGTCGACTTTCAAATCATTGATGGTGGACATTAATTTCTCGGAAAGTTTCTCAAGGGCATCTTCGTAATCTTCGCCATGTTTACGTTTTCTTAAGGTGATATGGGTATCCCCCTCCATCGCATGTAAACGTGACAAGTCCGGGATTGAGCCAGTTGCTGTTTTATTAGGCGATCGTAGCATCTTCACGCAATTCGTAAGTCTATGGGCGCAGCGATAAGGATATTCCTTGCCGTAGTCTTGGTGCGAGATCAAATTTGAACCCTACTGTTGATGGTAATTAGGGTTATTATTGATTGTCCGTGAAATTGCAAAAATATTGAGTTGGGAGTTCGACTAGTGCACGACCACCCGCGACGCGCGCCCGAGCACACTCAATTAATTCATGTTGTCTTAGCCAATGTTCAGTGACACACAACACTTGAACATTCATTTCTTGCAAAAAAAGCTTTATTTCCAAGTCTTTTCCGGAAAAGCCCTGAACATTCTGATGAATGACGTTCGGACAGTTACGCTTTTCTTTAGTTACAAGGTCGCTAGAGTGTTCCTCTATTGTCTCTAAATCTAATTTTTTGGAATCAAATTATTTGGAACTGCTTCCAAAGTCTGATTAAAAATAAAATTAATATTATAAGCTAACAAAGTAGCCAGTTGTAATTTAATCCTACTAGGCAAATAAAAAGTTTTGCCAGTCCATACCAATTTAAAATTAATAAATTTATTTGTGTCAAAAAACACAAACTTGTCTTTATGACTACATGTCAAATTGTATAATAGAGTATTCAGCATATGAATACTGTTATTTTGATCATATGTATAATATTTAGAAAATGGGAAGGCACATAAAATAATCTTTTTTACACTTAAACTTAATAATAGAGAGAAACTTTTAAGAATCTCTTTTTTACAACTATTTAGGCTGTTTCCCAGTAACAGTACAATGATTGATTTATCATTGTAATTGCACTTTTCCACTCGCTGACAAATTTGCCAAGGAGGGAAGACAGGCATGTAATGATTAATAATGTCGCCACTAAAGGTTTTCTTTAAGAGAGACCCATAACCAACTCCTATATTGTCTGTGAACATTAAAACATTATCACTATTTCTTACATTATCTTGCAATTTTTTAATTGTGTCTGATAAATTAAGCTGACCATGATTATCCAGGGGCCGATCAGAAGGACCAGACTCCTGTTGGCTGCTACATTGATTCATGAGCCTGGAGGCGGCAAGAATATGTTCATTTATTTCCGCCTGCGCAGACTTGTATTTGACAGTCATGTGCTCCAAAGACCCATGAAGTCGCAAGACATCAGCCTGCAACTCCTGCGTGTCAACCTCATACTTTAGTCTACTTTGATCTAATTTCTTACTATATAATTCTAAACTATCCATCAAATCGACACGTTGCTTCCTTAATAAGATATTTTTATGAAAATCTTTTTGTTTTTTAATTAATTTTTCAGTTTTCCTTAGATACTTGTTGATTTTAATGTATTTCTTAAGTTTATTGTGACTATTCAATTGGATGCGACTATGCAAGCCCGCAGACCCAGCCGGTGTGCCGACCAATTCCTCATAGAGGCTGTGGGTGTGTGAGGCCTCCTGACAGCGTTGATCTTCTTCATAATGCGATATGGTTTTATTTGCATCCTGTAGGTCTACCTCAAGCTCATGGATACGATCCAAGGTCCGCTCGTAGGTTTCACTACACTTGTCAAATTCGCTGACTGTGGCAAGAAGTCGGTCTCGTTGAGTATGGACATCCACAAACTGGGCATGCAGCTCCGCTTAGTCACTTTTCAATTGCGTGTTAACATTAATTAATTTCAGGAACTCTTCTTCATTTTCTTCCCTTTCGCGAAGGAGTTGGCTATTATCCCTCTTTAAATCTTTAATTTCATCTAGTGCTCGTTTCAACTTCAGCTCCAACTCGCGAGCAGCAGCTTTTCGTGTCATCATCTTTGAGTAGGAGACGCTGGATGAAGTCATGTCTGCAAAATATGAATATATGTGTACAACAACTGATGAATACAAATATAATTACCCTGAATGGACACCTTTACATATGTTCAATTTACTTAATTTTATTTATTCAACTATTATTTAATGGTAAAAGGTTATAGAAAACACAACTATTTAAATTTAAAAGGAAATGTAAGAGAGATAGCAAGGTTAGACAAAAGGAATAAATGGAAAAATAAACAACAAAGATTCTAAGGTAGTACACAGAAAATGGGAAAAGAAAAACAAAAAAAAAGGGCAATGGAGAAGGAAAAGGGAAATTAAAAGTAAATATGGGACCAATTTGTCCAAACAGTTCACACAAATTATGTAGATTTGGGGGTAGAATAGATTCCTCTGGTAGTTACTAAATTTATTTTTACAAAATTATATTATTTCTATTATATTTAAACTGTTCTATAATTATAATATGTATATGATTAGTATTAGTAAGAACAATAAAATATATTCATTCCGTTCTTTTTGACAGATGATACTCAAAATTAATTATAAGTACCTAGTTTGTTATTTTTGTGATCAGAAACTATGAACGCATGTTTTTATATGTTTTAACTATTCAGAATCTGATAATGTGTGAGAGAAGCTTGTCTGAGGCCAAGTGTTGCTTATCATCAACTTTACTTCCACAATACGTCAAGTAAAGAGAGGCACAACTGACCTTGTTTTGATGTTGGACGAGCCTCACAAAAGCGAGGTTTTGTTAAGTATTATGTTTGTGTTGTGTGAATAATTGTATATCTAAACATAATAAAGTAATAAAACGAATACTCCCCCGGTTTATGTGTGTAGATCCCGCAGATGACAATGCCGGTTAGTCGTTAAAGATTTTAACTTTGAAGTAGACGTCGAAATCCAGGTGACAAATTGTTGCAAACACTTTCACTTGTTTATTAACATAAAATGAAGCAATTTAGCTACTTTTTATAACTAAATACTATGAATAAAGAATTAATAATAAATAATTTAAAACAGCTGTGTCATTTGACAGCTAACTCGGGCGCGTTCCGAATATACAGTCAAGTCAAGTTTAAGTTATCAGAGTCGCGAAGCTGAGCACAGTTATTCTCTATTAAATTTGGAATTTTTTAATAACAAAAAACTAGGGTAACAGATCTAAATAGCGAACTAGGGTTGTCCAAAGTTAAAGTTTCAGGAAAAAGGTTATTTCCGGATATCCACTTAACTTTTTTTGTTTCTCTCTTCGGTTCCGGGGTCCTCCCAGGGTCTAACTAGCGAACTAGGGTTGTCCAAAGTTAAAGTTTCAGGAAAAAGGTTATTTCCGGAAATCCACTTAACTTTTTTCGTTTCTCTCTTCGGTTCCGGGGTCCTCCCAGCAGCCTCCCTCCAGCACGTCACGTGGAAAGTGCACGCCGCGTCCGGATCGATGACCTCGTGACACGTGGTTTTCGATGAAATTGGTCGTAGCTCCGCCGTCTCCTACCGGAAATTTCCGGTTGGGGTGTCGATAGATAGGGCTCCGCTCGCCCAACCGTCCTGTAGTTCCAAAAATGTGGGTCGCAGATCGTTCCTCGGAGATATTGAGGAAATACTGCACAAAACTTGTGAATTTTGGGGTTATGTCACCCCAAGATTTTTTGGTTTTCACTTTTTTGGCGTTTTTTAATTTTGCCCACTTGGTGCGCAAAAATACAAGGCCACTGACACTTTTTGCAGGACGATACGATGAAAAATGCCACTTGGGCGAATTTTTTAGCGCGGGAGAGGGACTTATTGACCAGAAACCCAACGCCACCTTGGGATTTTTGGTCTCCCTCACGGAAGTACAAGAGGTGGCCTGAGTCCAGGGTTAAGATGTCCTCTTCGGCCTTCGTATAACCCTAGAACGTGCCACCTAATTTTCCCAAGTTCCACCTCCAACTGCGCCAGATGCGAGTCAAGCCTCAGTGTGCGTCCGTTATACGATGCCAGGGTCAGTTTGGTGTGGTGGCCTGTCGTAGCCCGGTGATTCTTGGCACCCCCTGCCCCGCCGTTACCGTGGTCGCCACCGTGACCAGGGATAGCGGGGCCGCCGGGAACTGGGGGCCGTGGCTTATGTGAGACCATTTGGAGGAGTTGCCCATAATCGCCACGCTGGGCAGGCGGGTGGGCGATCGCAGGGCGTAGCTTCTCGCTCCGGTGACGCTGCTGCCCGTCATCGGTCTGTGGTACTTAGCTACGCCTTCAGTTGTGGTGGTTATACCGCCATCAGTCGGTCGCCAGCGCCTCGTTCTCTCCAAGTTTCTGAGGTAATATATATATCTGAGGCTAATATTTGTGGATTACTGATTATATCTGGTATGTGTTTTTTTAATGATTGTACATTTTGGTACATAATCTGTGTGAAATTATGGCGCTCTCTAAGAAATTTAAAAATTGGTACTATTGGTTTTTCACGTAACTTTGCCATTTCTTTTTAATAAGTTTGACAAGGTCTGGTAAATCAGAATAACGTCTATATAAATCATCATCATCATCAGCCTATTGCAGTCCACGGCTGAACATAAGAAAGAAAACCAACTTTGATGATGTAAATTGTGCTCTCGCTAAAATAGTACACTGGTTTACAAACAATAACCTGCTGCTTAATGCCAGGAAAACCAAGTGTGTTAAATTTACAATGCCAAATGTCAAACAGGTTAACACTTATATTATCATGAACAATGAAGTTATTGAATTAATTAACTCTACAGTATTTCTTGGCATCAATGTAGACTCGAAGTTGCAATGGGGTCCTCATATTGCTGTCCTGGCTGGAAGGCTTAGTTCAGCTGCATATGCGGTAAGGAAAATCTGGCTTTTGACTGACGTTGAAACGGCAAGGGTTGTTTATTTCATTTATTTCCATAGCATTATGTCATACGGTATTCTATTATGGGGGTCAGCTGCTGACATACAAACAATTTTTGTACTGCAGAAGCGGGCCATCCGCGCTATATATGGTTTAAATACACGCGAATCACTTAGAGAACGTTTTAAAGAAATTAACATAATGACGGTAGCATCACAGTATATCTTTGACTGTGTTGTTTATGTACGTAAACATTTAAGTCAATTCAATAAAAATTCAGATAATCATAATTTAAACACTAGAAATAAGCACAAGCTTGCCGTTCCACGTCTGAGGCTGAGTAAGGTGAGTGAGTCGTTTGTAGGATTGGGTATCAAAATGTTCAACAGGTTACCGGAACATATTGTTGAACTGCCCATTCACAAATTCAAATCATACATGAAGTCCTTACTTATAAAAGGGGGCTATTATAGAGTAGAAGATTTCCTCAACGACGACATCTCCTGGACTGCTGCTTCGTAGTAAACTTTGCATTGTATAGACTCAACTTTTATTTTGCATTGTGTAACTTTAAAATATTAAAAAATGTTGTAATACCAAATCATGTAACAATTGGCGATTTAAAAAGAGTAACTACCGAGCTTCTTGCCGTTTCTTCTCGGTAGAAATCTACCTTCCGAACACGGCGGTAGCTTCTTTTCAAATTGCTTTTATTCACATTCTTACATTACTTTTTATATTTTTACATTATTTTTTACTTGACGATTCATAAGTGCTTATTTTAAGTTTATGTGAATAAAGGTATTTTGACTTTGACTTGACTTTGACTTTGACATAGGCCTCTCCAGCTGTACGCCACTTAGGGCAAACATCTGGAGGATATATCCACAATAATCGCCACGCTGGGTAGGCGGGATGGCGATCGCAGGGCGTAGCTGCTCGCGCTAATGACGCTGCTCCCCGTCACCAGTCTGCATTAGGGATGTTCATGTAAAAAAAATATCGATATTTTTTTCGATATAATATATCGTAGTGTTCTATCGATACTTTGCGATATATCGAACAAATATATCGATATTTTAGAAATATCGTAAGTGATTACTCGTCGTATTTAATTTAGTCTATAGGGTCAGGTGAATCAAAACATTTAGAGAGAAGAAACAAATCAACTTTATTTTAGTACTACAGTATAAAAGATTTGTAAATCCCAGTACTTTTTCTCTAAACCTTGCAAAAACAAAACTTCACTCTTTTCGCTTGTAATCTGCTTCTCTGCTGTGTAAGAACTTGTGCAGCTTTTGAGAATAGTCGTTCAGAGGGAACTGAACTAGCCACCATAGTTAAATATTTTTATAAAGTGTTTGTGTCCTGTCGAATTTCTTCCATATGCTTCTTTATCCCTTTATCTATTTCTGTTTTTATTATGTTTTGCAAGTCCACGATAATGGACTTGTTGTTTTCTTTAAGGTGAGAGGTAATTAACTCGCTTAGGTTTTGGAGAGTCAGTTCAGAACTAGTTCCAGCTCGTCCGGGGCTGTTAATGTTGTCAGTGCAAATGGTATCGCCCAAAATGTTCCTCCGAAGTAAGTGATTCATTCAAGGTCTTTTTTCTTGTTGTCACATTACTTATTTCCGACGATGCGGGTTGCTGCGGAATAGCATTTTGGTCTCGCTGGCGTATTGGTGTATTTATATTTCCCGTCTTCGGTGCTTTACATTTACAAGTTTGACATTTCCATGACTGTTTTTGGACCTTTGACATTGTACCACAGTAGCGTGTGAGAGAAATGTTAGCACATTCTAAATCGTAGCGCTTTTTGCATAGCACGCATGTTAAATAAGTCCTATTTGGAATTTCTTGGAGACATCCTGCGCATATAGTCGCCATCTAGCCGCCTTTTATAGAAACAGTGCAGAGGGGCTCGATAGATAATGCTTTGTGTGAATAGTGCCCTCTAGCGGTACACGTATCAAACAGTAGCACGGTGTTCTGGGTGCTTTTTATAGCGCCCTCTAGAATCTATTATAGTAAACAGTCGTGACGTGCAAATGTATGTAGGTACTTGTAGGTAAATGTTTTTCTGTTTAGGTTATGTTTGTTAGTAATAATAGGTAGTAGGTCTTATCCTACCTTTTTAATTCGGCATTTCATAACAATCCCACTTATTCTCTGCGTAAACGTATTTTTGTCAACAGAAATCCACAGCACTGAACAGTTTCTTCTAGTTTTACACTTCGCTTGCCGGCAAATATCTTTTTGACAATATCTCTGAACAAAACTAGTTTTGTCTTGAGACTATATTATCAGTCACTGGGGGTGATTTATACTGTCTCGTTGTTAACTTATTGTTTACTAAATTGTATGATAACTATTTTTTACAGTGAGAAATACGCGGAACGATGTTTGCTTACGCACGGTGGCGCCCTCTCTCCTCTACGCTCATAAGACCTTGCCTCACGTATGCATGCCCCGCATGGAACAGCACCTGCACTACAAACCACAGATCTTTACAAGTTATTCAAAATAAATGTTTAAAAATCGCATATAACACTAAATTTCTCACAAACCTTCAAAAACTACACATTGATATAAATTTCCCCACACTACAAGATTACATTCTCAAAATAACGCGTAAATTCTTTAACAATGTACCCAACCACAGTAATCCCTTAATATGTCGCACGCACTAAGATACAAAGATTGCCGTATGTCGACACCTATGGCACCTGTCGCCTGCCCCATCACTACGTCTGACCGAGGCTATTGTTCGAGCGCTCGCGCACGGCTGCGATTCGCAGACGCGGCCAGTGTACTATGAGCCCGCTCACGGTATCCGGCGTATCGCGCGCGAGACCAACGTTATGTTTGTCATTAGATTTTTATTTTTAAGCGGCCAAGTACCGTCTTTTATTTAATGTTAAAATCTCTGTCTTTTTAATTATAAAGCTTAATACTAAAAGCTTATAATAATGATAACACGAGTGGATCTTTAACACGTTCATGTTTTACGAATAGTTTCTTTAAATATTCATGTTTTTAAAAGCTTTAAAAGGTGTTTATTAGCCTGAGGAAGTGTGTAGTAATTTACATGTAAGTACTACTAGCTTATATAAGAAGTGTACCTGTATGTATTATTCGTTGTTTTAATAAAGATTTATGAAAACAAAACAATTAAATAATTGGAAGCAGCTATCATAGAATATGAATGTTAAGATGTGATTAGTAAGATTCTTTCATGTCAAAAAAATAAAACATGTACAAATTGAAATGGTTTTTTATTAAGACACACATACCTACCTACTTTTATAATAGTTACATATGGGCAAAATGTACAAAGAGTTCCATTTTTATTTGGATTTTTTTCCAAACCTACATAATTACACTTTTATGTAAGATTGGAAAAATGTTATTTTCCAAAAAGAAACTACATTATTTAATAACTTGGTAACATAGTCTTTGTCATAATCAATCTTAATTATAGTGACCTGATTATTTTTCTCAAAGTCACTACTTGCAACACAAAAGTAGCAACTGTTTGCATTAGCACAGTGCATTTGCATTTGAACTTGTGCATAATATCTAGGAGTTGCTTGATCCTTATCAATATAGTTGCTGAACGTTTTTTCAGTTGATGGGCACTTAATTCAAATGTGGTCTTGTTGTTTATTCCATCAGGGGGCCCAGCAACCATTGGAAATCAGCAGAATCTTGTGGTAATCAAATAAAGGCCTTAAAAAAAAACCTAATGAGGTAACTCTGCTCTTGACCCCAGGTCCCCAGGTCAGGATACCCCAGGACAACATAGGTATAGCATCTTCGGTGCCTCGCTGCGGCATGAATCCGTACTGCCGACAGGTTTCAGTTATTTCACATAGTCTTTAAATTTTCAGCTGTTTTTAATAGGCTTCCCAGTGTTTGTTGTCGATTATAAAGAGTCCATTTAATAAGCCTTTCTGCCCCTAGTAGATAGAGGGTTAAATATTATAAGAAATGTCTAAAAGACACTGATCGCGCCTGGTCTTCCGCAAGGGTGAGTACTTACAATGAACACTTTAGAGGCGAACTTAAATGAAATTAATAATATTCCAAATGGGTACAATTTTCTTGGGTTGTTCGCTCCGTGGTTCAAGGCGCAATGATGGCCCGCCGTCGATGACGTCCCAAGCCGAGTCACTCGTTGCCGTGCCGACAGGAACAGGCGCCGACTTGACAGCTATTGCCACCAATATCTGGCCAGGCGTTGGCCTGAACAACACTATTGTAAATTGAAAGGAGAATGCCCAAATATGGTTTCGTTTTGTACATGAACGAAATTAACCTGAAAAAAATTGTTTTTCATTTTCACAAGACCTTCTACAAAAACAAGTCAAAACTTCGCCGGGAAAAAAGTGCTAATTTAAAAGTAATTTTTATACCAAAGTACTTCCTCTACCAAAGAACTATACTTTTTGGGGTTGCAGAGTTGCCAATATTTAAAATATTAATTCACAATAATCGATTCCTGATACACAACTCGGAAGGATGAGAGAGGGTTAAAAAGAAAATATTAAGGATATTTACAAAACAAAATCTTTTTCTTGGAAAGAAAAGAATATCTTCGAGAATATTCAGTTACTTTACCTTCCAATTAATGACAACAAACCTTAAGTGAATGAATATCGATTGATCCAATGAAAATCGATTCGCATTTATATTGCGACGGGCAACACCAAGAGTGATGAAAAAAAATAGAGGGATTGCTTGGCGGGCTTTTCAACTAACTAGGCGCGTTTTTCAAACAAAATTTTAAAATAATTATTTTTCTGTAAATATTAATTTATAGTTCATTTTAATTAGTTACACAATATTATTATAAGTGTATAGAAGTGTAAATACATAAGAATGCCGGCGGGGGACGGCGAAATCCCCCCTGGCGGGACTGCTGAAAAGCGCAAAGTACCAAGTGCTAAAACTAATGATGGGACTTCAGCATCTGAGGATTTTTACAAACCTTACATAAAACCAGGCTACAAGCGGCTCTTCTCTGAAAACTCGGTGAGTGGGGAGTTTTCCGTATACGTGGAGAGTACCAAGGAGGACGAAAAATTGGGCAACAATAATCCTATTGTTACTACCAATCTCTTCAAAAATGATATAAAGGGAATTATCAACATCAAGAGAGTAAATGCCACTAAGATATCTGTGTCGTTTACGCAAGCCAACTACGCCAATAATTTTCTGAAAAATGAAATATTTTTGAACAAACACAAGCTGAAAGTTTATATTCCTGCCACTGCAGTTGAGACTATTGGAGTTTTGAGATTCGTACCCACAAGTATTAGCAATGAGGAATTATTCAAAAAATTGTCATCCCCATATGAGATAATAAGTGTACGCCGTTTCACTAAGAGGGAGAACGGTGAAATTGCCATACCCCCACTCACCTGAGAAGACTCAAGCTCGTGCAGAGCGCTACATGCCCGCATTGTAACAATGAATCGGAGGAAGCAAATCTAGACCACATAATTTTAAAGTGCCAACGGTTTAATCTTGACAGACTGGTGCTGGTCGATGACCTTCAATCGGCCAATGGTGACGACAGTGACGTTCCGCAAAGTGTTGAACTAATGCTAACGAACCCAAAATATTTTAAAGCCATATTCCAATACATTTCAAATACTGTGAAATCCCTGTAAATATGTGTATAAAAGACAAAAAAAAAAATGTGATTGTGTTGTGTGTGACTATAACTTTTACAACAAAAATTGTTGAACAATAACTCTACCCAAACAAACTGAATAAAGACTGGCTTAAAAGGGCACGTTCCCAGAGCCGTAAAACCCAATATTAAAAAAAAAATGAAAAAAAATAATGAAAGTGACATGACATTGACATATTTGACATTAGAGAAATGTTATTGTTTGTTTTGTTTTAGCACTGACGATTTATTCGTTTTGATTTATCTTCACGTTGAGTTGAGCGCCTTTTTTCTCCGTAACTGTAGAAATTGAAATTAGATAATCGCCGTTTTAGCAACTGTTCGTTATGATTGACGCAGGACGCCCAGCTGCCGTTCGGAAAGGTGTTTAACGTTGTGAAAAATAACCTAAAATAATATAAGAAATAAGAAATATTTATTACTATTGGACATCACAACACAGCAATAACAAATAGACACAATAGACAACACACAAAAAAAAGGAGAAGAAACAAAAAAAACAAATAGACACATACATTACAACTTACACATGAAAAACAAATATAAGAAAAATAAATTAAAAAAGACATAAACAAAACAATGTTAAAAGAAAGACCGGACGCAGGGTTGTGACGCCCAATGCAAAAGGGCCTCACTCAGCATTTAACCGTGGCCCGCGCTAGCGAACCACGGCGCTGGTTTTCGGTGAGCCCTGCCGAGTGAGACCCACGGACGTGTGTGTCGCTGATAAAATAAAATAATTTTACTAATAGAAATACTTACTATATATATATAACTATAAATAAATAAATAAAATGTTACACATAATCTTGCAGTATTTACATAAATACTAGTAATAATCTAATTAGATATAAATACTTACATACATACTATATTTGCATAAACAAGGTTACATAACATAACATGCTCACTTGTAGGCACATAAAATATCAGCGCGCCCCGCCCGACCACACTATACAACAGCTACACTTATACGTGTAAGAGCCGATCGTAAGCAACAGATAACACTAATAAATAGTAACGATTCAGTACGCCCCGGCCCCGCGACCAGGCGCCACTTACTGGCGTTTTAATGAAGAAATCGTTTAAGGCGTCGGGATCAGTACAAATGTGTCCGGGTAGGTCGGGTTTGTTTTTCAAGCGTACATGTTTTTTAATATGCGACCATACGCTGCGTGGATCGAGGCCTTTCTTATTAACAAACTGGTTAAAGTATGCCTGTTTTTCACTATTTAAGGCGTGCTCCACACATTTTTTCAGATTCTTATAAAATTCCTTATGTTCTGGACGCCTTGTTTCCCGAGCCTTTTTGTAGGCTTCGTCCCGCTTTCTCATCATTAACATTACGTTATATGTTATCCAGGGGTACTGGTGTTCTTTTAAGTGACACGTTTTCACAGGAGCGTGTATATCAAACAATTTCAATAATATGTTGCTAAATAATATGACCATCTCATTTACGTCGTCCAAGTCCTCTATATATGTCCAGTCAATATCCAATAAATTCGCTCTAAATAGATCAAAGTCTATATTTTTAAGTTGCCTACGTGTGACTGTTATCGGCTTCGGCTTAAACTTTGGAACGCGTACGCTACTCACAACAAAAGCGTGACTACCTAAATCCTTAATATAATCTACTACACTCGCACAACATAGATCGGTCAATACCACATCGATAAGTGTCTGGCTGTGCGTCGTAAAATGAGTAGGCTCGCTAACACATTGCGTAAGTCTATGGCAGTGTATAAACTCCTCGATCTTATTACGGCCGTGGTCTGGAAGGGCGTTTAACATGTTTATGTTAAAATCACCCATAATGACGACATTATCACACCACGCAAAAGTCTCTAAAGTAGTTCCCAGAGCGTCCATAAACATGTCCACACCCAGCCACGGCGGTCTGTATGCGGTCCCTATGATGATTTTTCTAGTGGCTATAGTTAGGCACAACCACATCTGCTCAACGTTATCGGCCGGTGGATGCGTCAGCGTCCGCGCCGCCACCCCGCGCCGCACATAGAACCCCACCCCCCCACCGCGCGAGCGCACGCTGGCGGGCCGCGGGACGTGCCTTAGTCTGTATCCGGGCACGCTCGGCGCACGGCCGTCCTGGCCATCACGCAGCCACGTCTCGTTAATAGCTAGTATATCAACGTTATGCCGCTCTATAGCCACAATGAGCTCGTCGTGTCGGGTGCCAAGCGAACCTGCATTTAGAAGACCTAACTTTAACTCCCGCCTGTTAACCGCGCCTTTTGATACGTATAACAGTGTTTAGGGAATGACAGTGGAATGGTTTGCTTGGTACCCATTCATTTGATACTTTTGCAACATGCGTGGATGTGCGTGATATGTGCTTTGCGTGTAGCCCTATTCCGGAAGCTGTCGTGTATGCTTGGCGTGAGTGAGTAGTGTGAGTGAGCGATATGTGCGTTAGTGAAGAAATTAAATAGATATCATACAATTTACATACATAAAAGCAATAATCTAGAGTGTAGGAATAAATAAATAAATAAACTAAGGATTCATAATATACTATTTTATCCAGTTCGTCATGCCCCCGTCCGGTTAACGAGTAACATTTATATACAGCAAACACAAACATATGACATAACACATAATATAGCAACATTAAAATTAAGTACACATAATATTCTTTAGTCAGTGCTAACCACTTCCCTTCCAAAAACCCTGTCGATGTCCATGTCGCTTCGAATACGGCTCACAGGCGCACCTTGCTCCCTGCGAGCATACACTCGTCCATCGCGCGTCCAGACAAATCTCCAGCCTAGCTTTCGTGCCAGATCTCTTGCTCTGTTGAACAAAGACCGATTAGACCTGGTAAGCCGCTCGTTGAAGAAGATAGGCCGAGCCGGCGTCCGCAGGCCCAGGCCTTCGGTGGTGGTGTTCCGGCGCACTCGCGCCGCTTTGATGAGGTCGTCGCGGGTGGCGCGGCGGGCGAGCCGGACGGAGATGACCCGCGGCCGCGCAGCGTCGCCGCCCTCGGAGCGCCGTACACCCACTCGCGAAACGCTAACCAGGTCCCTCTCGTCCAGGGGTACGCCGAGCTTGGTCGCGCACGTAAACACTAGATGCTGCACGTTCTCGCCTTCCTCCTCCGGAATGCCCGTTATGTCGACACCATTAAGCAGCATAGCCTGGTCCCTCTCGTCCAGCTCCAGTCTTAGTTGGGTGACAACCAGTTCAAGTGCCTTTATCGCCTTATTGCTTTCGGCCTGCGGCTCGACTTGAGCCACCTGCTGTTCGATGGCGGTGACTTTGCCCTCCAGCTTAGTGAGCCTGTCGTCCATGCTTGCTACGATGGTCCTTAACTCTGACATTTCTTGTCTCCAGGCCCTGCACTCCTGTCTTGCCTGGCGAACCTCATCCAGGAATGCGCGCATCTGCAGAGATGCATCTGTCTCCCTCATCTCTAGAGTGGTGTCAAACGCTGTGGTGTCCTCCTCCAGGGCGCGCATGATGGGGGGCGCCGCGCTGAACCGCCGCACGGGGGTGCTGTCCGTGTTGTCCCGGGGCCTCCGCGCCGTGCACTCGGGGCAGCGCCAGGTCGGGGGGACCTGCGTGCCGGCCGGTAGGTTGACGCACGCATGGTGACACACGGTGCTGCACCCCGGGCAGGTGACTCCCTCAGCTGCCGCCAGGAACCGTCCACAAGCGATGCATTTGGGCGCCATTGCAAATAGTTTTTAGTTTATATAAGTTTTTTATAGTAGTGTAAGCTTTTTAATTTTTTGGAGGGTAGTGTATATATTTCAATACAACTGATCGACTTTCTACTTTGTGTTTTATTTCAATAATATAACAATTTTTTAGGAAATCCACACTGACACTAATGCACAACAGTTCAATCTTGAATTTACGCGGTAAGGTAATACTGTAGAATAGGTTTATATATAGATTTGTGATAAGCGATCGTAACACAGATGCACAAGCGACAACGTCCGTGACGTCACTCATTAATGAACTTCATGAACCTGTTGCTCGCAACTCCGGCGAATTAGATGCTTATTGTTTTTTATAATGTATTCTATGTTTAATACTCTATCCAATGAGATAGATTTCATGGAGGTACAACGTGATAAAATCGGAAACCAAAGCCCATACTACAATGGTCATTCTCCTTTGGCCTTGTCTTGCCTATAAAGTAACCTAGGCGGATTCGCGCAAATTTCCAGTGGCACGGAATCCGGTTTCCAGCCGCGCGAGAGGAAGCGGCAGAGCAGAGGCCTCACTTCAAAAAAAAACTTGTTATAATTTAAAAAAATAAAACATTAGGCTTTGGATAGATATTATTGAGAAAATGCCCTCCTTCATCCAAAACCAAGTCATCAACTGTTTGTTTTACTTTTACTGGAGGCGGAAGAAACCTGTTGTCTAGTAATCTATATAGACCACTTCTTGGACGACAGCATTCTGTATTTCTACATTTTACAATTTAAGAGCGCGCATACAATTTTAAGCAACTCGAAACGCACGCGGGAGCCGATTCCGAAACACACATAGACATTATTTGTGTCTGTGTGGGTGAGCGGCGTGTCGGACACAAACTCCGGCGCGACGCATCGGTGACGCGTTCACGCGTCGGACGAACATATTTTGATACTTAACAATTTATTATTCATCTAAATTATTTGAAAATTCAATTATTGCTAAATATTTTATTAGTGTAGTATGGGTGCGTACTTATTAAATATATTTAAACACTTTTGACACTACATTATTCGTAAGTGTTTATTAATTAAGGTTTAAGAAAAATATAACAATATTTTTGTCTTTCTGTCTGTCTGTTTGTCAGCCTAGCTGATTTCTCCTATTTATCTCGTCCTCAAAGCTGTTTCCATCCAACTGCAATGTCTGCCCGAGGTATATCGGGGTATTACGGATCTAATAAAAGTGTGTAGGGTTTTGTATTATAAAAAAAAGGAAAGTAATTTATGAATATATTGTATCTCTTAATGGCATTGATCTCTTCTTTCTTGGGTCAACGTATTCCGGCAATAGGCAGTTTTCAGTTCACCATATCAGTCAGTCACCTTTGAGTAATATATTGTTTAGATTTATTTATGGGTGGTCATATGTACTTTAAGACTTTTTATGGTTGGAAGCAATGTATGTGATGTTGTCTGATATTTATTTATTTAATCAAGGGTTGAAATGTATACCAATGGAAAGTCTTCAATTTCATCTGTATTATTTTTTGGTTTCAGTCCATCTGATTCTTCTGGATCTGACATGTGTGCTCCAAATACATCCTAAAAGATAATAATAATATAAAATCAATACATATTGTAAAAAACAATGTGTCTATATATTGAATATTTTTCCAAATAATGATTTTCGGGGTGAAGAAACATGTAAGTGTAGTATTTTTGATTTCTTCCTTAGTAAAGGGTACTTAGACTGGCTTTTATAGTAATAGAGGATTTAATTGGCAATTCTTGTATTGTCTTCTCATTCAATAGTATTTTTTCTTAAGAAAACATCCTGTATGCACAATGACTTAGAGATTTAGTATAAACAACACACAAGAGTTATTATCTATATGTACACATAAAAGAATATACTATAAATGACCCAAGCAGGCAAGGATCCGCCAATGCCGTCAGCACGCAGTTTGTTAACTAGAGCCTTGTGGTTTACTCTGTCAAATACTTTGCTGAAGTCCGTGTAAACAGCACCAATCTCAAGCCCC
Source organism: Conogethes punctiferalis (assembly GCA_031163375.1). NCBI lineage: Eukaryota > Metazoa > Arthropoda > Insecta > Lepidoptera > Crambidae > Conogethes > Conogethes punctiferalis. The sequence continues at coordinate 1,434,376 of CM062099.1, forward strand.
CTATCGACACTTTCGCAAAGATCCGAAACCAAATTAGTTAAACATGTGAAAATAAACATACATTTATGTTTACATGTGTAGACATAAGTTTAGAACTTCTCATTGCCATTACCTCTTTGCTTGCTTAGTGTTAAGGATGAACATGTTAAGGATGGGAAAAAGGGAAAGGGAAGAAAACTGGGCTTAAAGAAAATTAAAATGTAATATAAAAGTAAAAAATAATACAAAATAAAAATAACACGCACCACGCACAACGATTGGAAAAGCACACAAAAGGATTTTCAATGAACAAAAGAGAAACAAAAAAGTAAAAAAGAAAAGAGGTTGGCCTATGCGGCCAGTCCGTAACACTTAGGATGTGCTGATCTTTTTCTGTTACCGTAATAATATTTACGTTTGTTACCCATGACTGAAACGTGATGATTATTCTTATTAATTCACCAACATTATACAGTATAAATAATAAAATCTCCATACAAAAATTAAAAATACTCACTTAAGTGTCAAACTCGTGGAGTTGCACTCGCGCAGAGCGAGTACGCTCATAAAAGTGGTTGTGCGTATGTGTGCGTGAGCGGAGCAGCGAGCGGCACGTCCTCCCTCTGGGATGACCCGATTTGGACTAAATCGGCAAGCGTCGCGCGCGTGGCTTCATAGTCACTTTTTTAAAATTCGTATAAAATAACAGGCATAGAATATTAATAAAATAATAATATACGCTCAATATCCGAACTGAGGGGTTGTTTTATGGTATCTCTAAACCATTGTCATCTGCAGTTACAATTGTGCTAAAAATAAAAAATCTAATAATATTACTAATAAATTTGTTTATGTCACAAAACGCAGACTTGTCTGTAAGACTATCTACATGTCAAATTGTATAGAAGAGTATTCAGCTTGTAATTACTGTTATTCTGATCATATGTGTTAGAATAAATTACTAAACAGGACAAGCTTTCTTGGAGCAGCAGAAAACACACTTTATTAATTATCAACTTATTTATTTTAACCAACCGTACTAGACACATTTCTTTAGTTAGACATCTTGAACCACAGAGCAGTGTTGCCAGTATAAATGGACACATACTAACACGCCTCCTTACATTTATATTGCAATCAATAGGTAACACTAGCAATTCACATATACAAAGTAAACTTACTCAAAGTAAAACATAGAACAGGTTTAAGTAACTTATCAGTTCATAAAAATGGGCTTACACTTATCATATAAATACTCTAATTCTTAATGTTTAACACATCTCTGAATTATAAAAATTTATTATTTCCCAAAGCTTTAGTAAATACATCTGCAACATTATTTTCCGACTCTATTTTAACAACATCAACAAATTGATTTTTGACATTTTCATGAATATAGTGATACTGCACCTCAATGTGCTTAGAGTTCTTAGTAAAATTTCCATACTTAGCTATAGCTACAGACAGTTAGACATCTTGAACCAAACCAAAGAGCAGTGTTGCCAGTATAAATAGACACATACTAACAATATGTATGATATTTCGAAAATGGGAAGGCTCATAAAATTATGTTTTTTACACTTGAAACTTTTTACTATTATTTAGGCTGTTTCCCAAGAACATTACAATAACTGATTTGTCATTGTAATTGCATTTTTCCACTAGTTCACATATTTGCCAAAGACCCGAATGATGACACCCAAAATGAGAGCCCTGAACAGGAGGAAGTTCGCAAAATAATTTGTGATGGATCCTTTTTGACCAGGTTGTCCGACGATGAGCCCCCTGCTCCGGAGACGAGCTCTCGAGTATACTAAGAAATATGAGCCCGAAGAAATCCCCGGGGGAGGACGGTTTCACGTCGGACATATGTATCAATGCCGTTCTCGCTGATAATCCCCGGAGGAGGACGGGTTCACGTCGGACATATGTATCAATGCCGTTCTCGCTGATGTGCCTTTGTATACTGCCGTGGCCAACTCCTGTCTTGACGCTGGGCACTTCCCCAAGGATTGGAAGTCGGCGGTTACAAAGATTATCCCAATGTCGGGGAGGGAGAGTTATAACGTCCCTAAAAGTTATCGCCCAATCGGCTTGATTCCAGTCCTTGGCACAGTGGTGGAGAAGGCGTTCGTAGGCAGGCTGATGTCTCATTACGGCAAACTGGATCTCTTCAGTCGTAGGCAGTACCTACGGCTTCATGCCGCAGCGGAGCACCGAAGACGCGCTGCATGATGCCCTGGAGAAGGTCACCGACGGCCTGAAAAGGAAACAGATTGTGGCAGCTAATTAAGTGCCTTGTCCCGCTAACATGTACCGGCTTATCTGTAGCTACTTCAGTGATAGGAGGGTTACCATGCGTTATGCAGGGGCCTCAACGAAAGACCGGGGGCGAGCCGAAATGCTCGAGGGTTAACAACGATCCGTGGGGGAGACCGTACCGGGCGGCGCGCAACCAGCTGCGCCCCATTGGTCCCCCACTGACCGAAACCCTCGAGCCAGGCTTATTGGGGGAGGTGGTCCGGGATCTGTTCCCGGCCCAATCTCCATCTTTTTCTCCCCCAATCCTCGCACCCCCTTCCGGGGCAGGGCCCGTTAATGAGGAAATTCCCCCGGTCTCCGCGGAGGAATTCGGCGAGGTGGTCCTGCGCCTCCGCGCCAAGAAGACCGCGCCAGGCCCGGATGGTGTGCCGGCTCGCGTCGTCGCTCTTGCGGCGACGCAAATGGAGGAGCGTTTTCGGGACCTCTTCGATCGCTGTCTTGCGGTCGGGAGGTTCCTGAAGTCTTGGAAAGTGGGACAGGGGCGCCCAGTCGACTCCCCATCCGCATACCGCCCCATAGTCCTCCTTGAGGAAGTGGGGAAGGTATTTGAGAAGATCATCTCTCAGCTGATTGTGGAACACATGACGGGAGTCAGCCCGAACCTGTCCGACCGCCAGTTCGGGTTTAGGGCCGGGCGCTCCACCATCGATGCTCTGACGGAGCTGAAGACCTTGGTTGGGGAGGCTAAACAGAGTGGGCAGGGTGTGTTGGCTATATCTTTTTAACCGACTTCGAAAAAAGGAGGAGGTTCTCAATTCGTCTCTATGTATAATATTTTTTTTTTTTTATGTATGTTCAGCGATATTTCCGTCAATTATGGATGGATTTCAAAAATTTTTCGACAGTTCGACAGAAGACACTTCCGAGGTGGTCCCATTATCACCAAGTCAGGATCTGATGATGGGATCCTGGAGAAATTGAGGGCAACAACCGAAAATTGTATGCTCATATGGTGTTTTTGTTACGTAATCATATTTTACTCAGGTATATGCTTCCGGGCGTCAACATCTGGTGCTGATGATGAAGCCACAGAACTCCTTAACGGTTAGGAGTTAGGGGACAGTACTGACTTTGGTCGATATTAAACTAGGTAGTAAGTATGTACTTTTGCAGGGCTAATAGGGCAGGTGATTTGGTAAGTGATATGCTTGATTCTAGATCGCAAAGTCTTCACTTGACTTTAAGCAAAATTTTTCATTCCTAAGTAAAACTCTTAAGGATATTAATTAGCCTTTATTCAAGTTCACAGCACATTAACGCAACTAAAAATAGAGAAATAAAATTATTTTTAAGAAAAAAATTAAACCGACTTCAAAAAGAACACAAACGACCAAAACTAAAAAGCGATAAATAACGTAAGTAATTCTATCCTTAATACATAATTATTTAAATATTACAATTATCACTTATTTTTGAAGTCGGTGCCAGCCAAACAAGAAAATGTATATTGTCGTGTGGATTTTCCGGCCGCGCGCGTCATACAACAACAGTCTACGTTAGGTACCGAGAGGCTGGCACCGGCTTCAAAAATAAGTGATAATTGTAATATTTAAATAATTATGTATTAAGGATAGAATTACTTACGTTATTTATCGCTTTTTAGTTTTGGTCGTTTGTGTTCTTTTTGAAGTCGGTTTAATTTTTTTCTTAAAAATAATGATATAAAGATAAAAGATAAAGATAATTTATTTGTTCGAAACATGTGTACATAGGTAGATGTCAGTTCAATATTACAGGTTTCAACATGTCGTACCTATACGGTGTACAAATTATATAAAGTCAGACTAGGTACATATAATAATATTATCATTCATGCAATATTTTTGTCACTTAAAAAGTCCGTCAATATAGCCAACGCTTTTAACACAATCCCGCACTCTACGATCTTGGAGGCCCTCCGTTACTTCGGCCTTTCCACCTACCTACAGAATGTCCTCGCCAACTATCTGGCCGAGCGCGAGATCGCGTATGTGGATAGGAGTCAAAGTCAAAATACCTTTATTCACATAGACTTAAAATAAGCACTTATGAATCGTCAAGTAAAAATAAAGTAAAAAAGTAATGTAAGAATGTGAATAAAAGCAATTTAAAAGAAGCTACCGCCGTGTTCGGAAAGTAGATTTCTACCGAGAAGAAACGGCAAGAAACTCGGTAGTACTCTTTTTAAATCGCCAATTGTTACATGTTTTGGTATTACAACATTTTTAAATATTTTAAAGTTAAACAATACAAAATAAAAGTTGAGTCTATACAATGCAAAGTTTACTATGAAGCAGCAGTCCAGGAGATGTCGTCGTTGAGGAAATCTTCTACTCTATAATAGCCCCCTTTTATAAGTAAGGACTTCATGTATGATTTGAATTTATGAATGGGCAGTTCAACAATATGTTCCGGTAACCTGTTGAACATTTTGATACCCAATCCTACAAACGACCCACTCACCCTACTCAGCCTCAGACGTGGAACGGCAAGCTTGTGCTTATTTCTAGTGTTTAAATTATGATTATCTGAATTTTTATTAAATTGACTTAAATTTTTACGTACATAAACAAGACAGTCAAAGATATACTGTGATGCTACCGTCATTATGTTAATTTCTTTAAAACGTTCTCTAAGTGATTCGCGTGTCTTTAAACCATATATAGCGCGGATGGCCCGCTTCTGCAGTACAAAGATTGTTTGTATGTCAGCAGCTGACCCCCATAATAGAATACCGTATGACATAATGCTATGGAAATAACTGAAATAAACAACCCTTGCCGTTTCAACGTCAGTCAAAAACCGGATTTTCCTTACCGCATATGCAGCTGAACTAAGTGAGGACCCCATTGCAACTTCGAGTCTACATTGATGCCAAGAAATACTGTAGAGTTAATTAATTCAATAACTTCATTGTTCATGATAATATTAGTGTTAACCTGTTTGACATTTGGCATTGTAAATTTAACACACTTGGTTTTCCTGGCATTAAGCAGCAGGTTATTGTTTGTAAACCAGTGTACTATTTTAGCGAGAGTGGCACTCTGTGCCGATATACGGTTGAGGCCGGTGTTCCACAGGGGTCCGTTCTTGGGCCCCTTCTGTGGAACATCGGCTTTGACTGGGTGTTGCGGGGAGCTCTCCTCCCGGGCACGGGTATAATCTGTTATGCGGACGATACCCTCTTCACTGCCCGGGGGAGGAGTTATGAAGAGGCCGCACGTCGGGCCGCTGCGGGCGGAAATTGCTGGTTCGGCGGATAGGTCTGCTGGGACTGAGGGTGGCGCTTGACAAGACCGAGGCCATCTTTTTCCATGGGCCTCGGATGCGCCTCCCTCGTGACGCCCGTATCACCGTAGAGGGCGTCACAATAACGGTCGGGGACCTTTTGAAGTACTTGGGGCTTCTTCTGGATGCGCGATGGCAGTTTGGCCCGCACTCTAGCGGGCTGTCATCGCGCCTCATTAAAGCCGCGGACGCCTTTTCCTGGCTCCTCCCGAATCTGGGGGGGCCAAAGGCACAATGCCGGAAATTATACGCGGGCATTCTTCGCAGCATGGCGATGTACGGGGCGCCGATCTGGGCAGATGTGTTCTCACGTCGTGAGAACGTGACGCATCTTCGGCGCCCCAAAAGGGCGATAGCCCAACGCGTCTCACGGTCATATCGGACCGTGGGCTTTGACGCGGCGTGTGCTCTGGCCGGCACCCCTCCCTGGGAGCTTGATGCTCAGGTGCTGGCCACTACGTACTTGTGGTTGGCTGGAGAAAGGGCGCGCGGGGAGCGCCCTGCCCCCGCGGAAAGAGGCGCTGTGCGGAGCGAGGCCCACGACGAGATGGTTCGTCTGTGGGCCGAGGACCTCGCCTCCGCACAATTCGGACGTCGACTCCTGGACGCTGTTGGTCCAGTCCTAAAGGAGTGGTTGGAGAGGCAACATGGGTTCCTCACGTTTCGTCTGGTGCAGATATTGTCTGGGCACATCGGACGGGAGGAATCCACTGTGTGCCGCGAGTGTGGGGCCGGGTGTGACACGGCAGAGCACACCCTGGCCTCGGCTCGGTGGGGACCGATTTGTCGCTCCCAGCCGTCCTACGTTCGATGCTGGAGAGCCGAGCATCTTGGCTGGCGATAGCCTCCTTTTGTGAGACGACAACGTCCCAAAAGGAGGCCGCGGAGCGGGAGCGGGAAGACGATCCCGACGCTCCTCCGCTCCGCCGACGAGAGGTGGGCGCGCGCGGCGAACATTCCGCCGCTTGATGCCGTCTGACGGGGCCCAGCGGGGGTGGTTGGTGTGGGGGCACCTCCACCTGCATTGCACGGGTCCCCGTCTCCGTCGGACGGGAGTGGGTTGTCCTTTCGGACCCCTCCCGTCGCTCCCCCCTAGAGGGGTGAGCTCGTTGGGGTCTGCCGTCTAGAGGCAGACAGCGCTGGCGGTGTCAAGGTTGTATGAGTCACCTCAGGACCCTTGACACCGTCCCCATAGGCGCATGACGAAAGGGCCGGGGTTTTTAGTGGGTATTCCCTGCCTCCCTTCCATCTTGAGGCAGGGCGAGTCCCACATAACCCGTCGCTCCCCCGAGCGGCGGGTATGCCTAAAAGCATTTTCCCCGGCTTAAAAAAAAAGGGGCCTCAACGGAGAGAGGAACAGACAAAGGGTGCGTCCAGGGTTCCACGGCGGGGCCCGTTTTCTGGAATATTCCGCTCAACTCGCTTCTCGTGGCCTCCGAATCCAGAGGCTTCTATCTCCAAGCCTTCGCTGCTGATATATTAATTATCTCAGCGAAGGATGATACGAGGTCTCTGGTGTCGGAGGTCAACGAGATCCTGCGATTCGTATCAGATTGGGGACGCATGAATAAAGACCCAGGCGCTCACAATTACCAAGCGAAATAACTTAAGGCAACAACGGAGGATAAAAAAAATATATTTATTTAAAAATTAAACTAATCTAAATACACCTAGGGGGGTCCACGATGGAGCCCGGTAAAATTAATAATGATCGATGACTGAAGCTATTGTGAAAATACATGTTTTGCAGTGTCAGCTAACTTACACATGGAACATTACAAGTGCTGACACTGCGGCCTGAATTGAAGGAAATGTTGCGAAATTTGCTGTAAGGCTTGGGATAGAACTTATACAAATAAAGGTATGAACAGATGAGTTTTAATGGGATCGCGCACTTAACACCTCCATCCCCAGATGGACCATTATCTCACTTGGAGAGAGAATGGTGCTGCAGACGACGTTGTGGGTATCCTGGAAGCTGTGAGCTCTGGATCTGGGTTGTCCTGATGCCGTCTGTGGTTGCAGATCTTCTTGTAGACAAAGTATCCAATCACCATAGATGCTATTAGTACATACATAACTATTGTTAGACCAATATACGTTTGATTTATCTTAGTGTCCTTTATAGCTAGAGGATCTTCTTTCTCGATAAGATGCTGCACCTCGTGAAGCTTTCCCAGTGAGATGTCCTTGATGTGTAGGACTGGGCTGGTCTCGTTCAGCTCTGCAAGAGTCAAATCTAAAGATATCAGTTTAACCGGGGAGCCTGTGACTTTGTTGTTACGATTTATGATTCTCGTACTGGGTGTAGATAGTTGGCATCCTGTAGGTATATTTGCTAAGATGCTACCCTCATAGATAAAGAATCCATCTGAGTTACATTTGGTTTCCAGTTTAGTCTTTACAGGTAAGTTGAGTATGTAATTTGCATCATCCAATTGCTCTATGATCTCCATAGTGTTCTTGATCTTATGAAACTCGCATACAGGAAGCACGACTTGATGGGTTATGAGATGATGGATACAGTCTGGAGCTTGGGACTCGATCTTGTTTTCCTCTATGCATATCTCTATATCTGGTAAGTGCTTACACTCTCTATCTAGGTAGCTGTATGTATTATCATTCATTGCTATATAGGGTTTCCTAGGGATAAGGATAGTTTGATGGATTGTAGGGATAGGAATGAGTTTGTATAGGGTATATGATGAAGGGAGTAGTATAGGTAATTTCAACACTACAACTACCGTGTTTCCATTGAAATAGGAGCCTGTCCTTATTATGTTATAGTACTCCCGTATGTTATTATTTTTTAGGGGTACTAACCTATCTTTACTATAACTAGATTCTAAGGTGTCAATCATGGTTTGTATATTATCGGCAGTTACTATCTCATGATGACATATTCCTAATTTAGTGAATGCTAAGATGTTCTCGAGATTCGACAGGAATCTGGATAACACCTGAATATTATTAGTTATATCTAAATAGACAGCATCTAAGTACAATCGTTTCTTATAATGCATATCGTACTTAACAGTTATATTGTTCAACTGATTGATAGAGTTTTGAATACGATATTGATTTTCTAATAGACCTGATAATGTGGTATTAACTTCATTTAGAGCTTTTTTATTTAAAGATATATTTTTGTTAACTTTTGTAACTATTAAATTCTGATTATCTGTTAAAGTATTTATAACGGCGTCGTATTTGACTGCGTCGTTATAATCGAGGTTACCGGAAATTCGTTTTATTAAAGAGCCTAACTCGTTAATTAAACCTCTTTTGAACCTCCTTTCCGATAGGCTATTGTAAATTGAAATTAAGCTTTGTATGTTGTTAGATATATATTCGCGACTATTATAGTACTCATGGTTATCAAACTCGACGTCTTTAAATTTAATTTCTAAACTGTCCAATTGATTTTTCTGGTTAATGATGGTCCGTATAGATGTTTCTACATTACCTAAGTCTATAGAATGAATAAAACTATGTTCGTACTCTACGATCTTAGCTAATCCTAATTTAAAAGGTAATATGCCTGGGTTATCCTCAAGGCGGGTTATAACTACTTCCTGCTGAGCTTTCGCTGCTAGAAGTGTCGCTAACATCATCCTGTAACAAATGAATTGTATTTTTCAAAGGGCGTCTCACATTACGCCGTGCTACACGCCTACCTCGATCCAAGTTAAGAGCTAAGGGATCTACAGCTTTAACGACCTGTACCTTGTATCTAGGTTCCGTTTTGTGCCTGGTGTCCGATCTTTCGAATACAATCTGTCCTGGACTTACTGAAGGTAATGGTTCGCGGTCTTTATTATGGTATGCAATTTGCTTCTCGTGCTTATCTGAGCTATGGTCATGTATTTTTTTATAAAGTGTCTCGGTAAATCTTTTATGTTCAATTACATACTGTTGAATGTATTCTTTATTACGTTCTATTTCTAGCGGATCCTGACTATTTAAATGGCCTGAAACGACTTCGAATGGCGTTTTGTTTGTTAAGGAATGTATGGAGCTGTTATATGCTATAACGCCGTTTACTACTAACTCACACAATGATGTTTTAGAATATAGAGCGCTTTGAATCCGTACGTGTTCAAGTAAGGTAGAGTGAAACCTCTCTATAGTGCCGTTAGATTGAGGGTTCCGTATGGTAGTAAAATGTGTTTGAATCTTGTACATATCTAATAACTCTTGTATAACATTGTTTTTAAATTCCTGCCCTTGATCTGATATGATTAGTTGAGGTGTGCCATGATGTGAGAAATAGATGCGCAGAGCCTTAGCTATGGATATGGCATCTGCTGCAGTTAATAAATATGCTTGAGCATACTTAGAGAAACTATCTATAACGGTTAAAAATTTCTCTTTGTTGATAGTTAGGATATCCATGAAAACTTTTTCAAATGGACGCGTAGTGACCGGGACTAACTGTAGTTCGGCATTGATAGGACGTCTTTCGTATTTAGAGCTATTACACACTAAACAAGTATTAATAATTTCCGATACAGTTTTTGTCATGTTTGGCCAATAATATTTTCTTTTCAATGCTTGGCAATTTTCCTGGATTCCTCTATGGTTACTTTTGCCTACATGTAGATTACCTGCTATTTCTTTCTGTTTGCTAACCTCTATTATGTCTTCTAACTGAGTTTCGCATAACATTAATTTATACGCGTTATTTTTAAACGTTTTTTGTAATATGCTAACTAACTGTTCCTGATAATCTTTATTTATTAATACGCCGATCTGTTTGTTAGGACTAATATATTCTTTAAAAAGCTTGATAATATCTTGTTCGAATGAATTGATGCCTACTTGACTGGTATATCTTATCTTTCCGGGGAATGTATGTTTCACCTTAGGTTTTACTATTGACAAAGACTGCACGACTATTTTTAACTGTATATTAAATTCATTAAGAGGTTTCTCAGTGTATGGTAACAATAAGATTGGGTCCTCTCGATTACTATGAATTGTACCTACTTCGTCGACCATGGAAATCGGAGGATTATTAGCTAACGAGATGTTGTCAAGATCAAGTGAGTTAACGTTTATCTCAATTCGAGATAACGCATCTGCATTGCTATTTAATTTGCCCTTTTTATACATAACATCGTAGTCATATTCCTCTAACTTAAGCCTCCAACGGACTAGTCGGGAATTCGGTTCCTTAAGTGACATGAGCCAGGTAAGGGGTTTATGGTCCGTTACAACGTGAAATTTACGGCCAAATAAATAGGGGCGAAAATATTTCGTTGCCCATACAATACTTAACAACTCCTTTTCGATAGTACTGTAGTTAATCTCACTATCGTTTAGGGTACGTGAAGCGTACGCTATTGGCTTATCTGATCCTATCTTGCCTTGGGAAAGAACAGCGCCTATGGCAAAGTTACTGGCATCTGTCGTGAGATTAAACTCCTGGGAAAAATCTGGATACTGCAGTATCGGATCATTCATGAGGAGAGACTTACAGTGATTAAAGCAATCTACGTAACTTTGATTCAGATCAATCTTAACTCCCTTTTTTAAACAGTTGGTTAAGGGCTTAGTTATTTTAGCAAATTGAGGGATAAACTTGCGGTAATAACCTAACAGGCCTAAAAATCCTTTGATTTCTTTGGGTGTCTTGGGAATAGGATAATCCTGGATAGCGCGGATCTTATCAGGATTTGGCTTAATACCATCGCGTGTTATAATATGGCCTAAGAACGGGGTTTCGCGCTTAAGAAATTCCGATTTGTCTAACTGTACTTTGAGATTAACTTCTCTAAGACGTTGGAAAACCGATTCCAGGTTAAGGATATGTTCCTGTAAGGATGTAGAGAACAGGACGATGTCATCTAGGTACACTAGAGTATTAGGTAGGCCTCTCAAAACATTATCCATTACTCTTTGGAACGTGGACGGTGCATTTTTAAGACCCATGGGCATCCGAATAAACTCATAATGCCCGTTTTCGACGTTAAAAGCCGTCTTGGGTATGTCTGAGGGGTCCATCTGGATTTGGTGGAATCCACTGGCAAGATCCAGGGTGCTAAAATAGTTACACTTGCCTAATTTGTCCAAAACATCCGAAATATTAGGCAAGGGATACTTGTCACTAATAGTTTTTTCGTTAATTTTACGAAAATCTACTACTAGCCGCCACTTTTTCTTACCGGAAGCATCAGCTTTCTTCGGTACGATCCAAATGGGTGACGACCAGGGTGAATTAGAGGGTTGAATTATTTTTTGTTTCAACATTTTATTAATTTGTTCCTGAACTTCCTCCTTATGGACATGCGGGTAACGGTAGCTTTTAGTGTAAATAGGGATTTCATCTGTGGTGTTGATTTTATGTTTTACCACATTTGAAAATGATAAGTCCTGCCCGTCATAATGAAAAATGTCACTATATCGATCACAAAGTTTCTCTAACTTGGCCTTCTCCTCTGGATTGAGATGATCAGTTCGTATCAATGATTTTATATCATGCGTTCGGTCGGCCATAATATCAAAATTAAAACATTCAAAATTTTTTATTGAAGTACAGTCCAAGGGTTTCGTTAGGCTAAAAATAATATCGTTCGGTGTATTATTAGATACCTCAACAATGGCCTTATAGTCACGCGCTGACGTAACAGAGTCGTGAATACGACATCCATTGAAATGCGACTCTGCAATTATAATATCGCCGTACCTACTCGTCACCGGTAACTTGAGCCTCTCTGTACTTTGAGACTTTATAATGCGTTCGAATAAATTGTTTACGCCTGATTGCAACATCTGTATTTTATTAACAGAGTTTCGTGTTTTTAATAAGTTATTGCCTAAATCAATTCGCGCTTTTAAGTTATTTAAAAAGTCTAGGCCTAACAATCCGTCAAAGACATCGTGAAATTTATATATGAAAAATTTTGATTGACCTGGCTCTCTAAACTCTGAAAAAATCGGCAATGTGATTGCATAATCATTCTTTGTTGTAAGATGGATGTTAGTAACTACAAACGGTTCGTAAGATATGGGAAAATTAGCAAAGTATCTATCCACGGCTTCTGGAGAGATAAATGACTGATTCGCGCCTGTGTCGATTAGAAGTTTCAGAGGGGGATTACTTATCTGTATATAAGGCAAAACACGATTACTCTGTAAGTTAATCTCTGTTACGAGGGTTGATCTTTCGGCGTAGTGTCCTGAAAATCCTGATTTTCTGAATCAGTAGCGTGGTCACCCCGAATGGTTTGAGGGTAACTTTCATCCTGGCAATTATCATCCGTACACTCTACAATATAAGGCTCTGGATAGGACGTTGGATAAGATGAATCGTATTGCTCCTGAGGGTAATAATATTCGTAATTATCGTAGCAAGGGTATGAGTCATTCAGATTGACCTCGCGGCTTTTGAAATATCTTGTAGTAGGGTTCTGAAAATGAGTGAGGTCTTGACCTCCTGGTCTGAACCTCGGTGTATTTTTAATAGTGCTAACACCACTCATAGGCCTCGGTATGAAGCCTTGATGCATCCTTGGCTGTTGGTAGTTATTGTTCATAAAAGGCCTTGGTGCATTATGGAATCTATTAGGGTGCACGAAATTATTTTGAGGAGGTCTAAAACCTTGTTGATTTTGTATTGGTCCTGGACCTCTAAATACTTTATGTGTGTGAGCAAATCTATTCGGGTTAATAACTGGGGGTCTCTGCTGCTGCACGGGCGGCATAGAGATAGGCATTACGGGAGCAGACAATGCTGGCTGCCTATTAGATACCTCGCTATGTTTGTTACTAGCTGAGGGAAAAGTTGCCTGAATATATTTAATATTCTGTTCCTTTTGAACGTATTTAAGAGCCATAGGTAAAGTGGTGGGTTGCATACTCCTAACCTGTGAGCCTAACGGGTCCTTTAACCCGGCAATAAATGTTTGAAGTGCCTGTTCTGTAAAGAATGAACGCTTGACTTCCTTAATTCCTGCGTCCGCAATATTCAAATTAATGAAATTAACAATTTTGCTTAACATCTGTTGACATCGCACATAGAATTCCTGAGGGGACTCGTTATTTTCCTGCCTAAGTAAAGTCAAATCCCTATTTAAAGTAGGCTCGTCCCTCTGGTCCGCAAAATTCTCTATTAAAGTTCTACGTATATCAGACCAACTAGTGTTACTACCACTAATATTTAAGACGTCCTCGGCGTCACCTACGACCTTATTTAATATGCCGTTCAATAATGTACCGTTTGCAATCGGATACTCCGGGGCAAAGTACGTACTTGTGAGGTCATCACAAGTCGCGATGAATCTATATAATCTATTTGGATCACCATTAAACTGTGGCACATTTTTTAAAACCAAATGGACAAGTTGAATTCTACTTTGTTCATCAGCCATTTTACCGCGAATGTGAAATTACGACAAAAACAAATTACAAATAAAACACACACAATTAATAAAACACACTGAAAATGTAAACTTTAAATGAGGTATACCCTTGATCAATTTACAATATCTATTAAAAAGTATATATTATAATTATCAGTTAATTGCGATACTTTTATTTGTTAAAAGTAACTACGGATTTATTTAATATTATTATCTAATCACTAATAAGGAAATACGATCGCGATGTGTTGCGACGATTTCTGCCGTTCTATTATTAGAACAGTGACAATGAACTTAATTATCTTTAACTACAAATTAACTTGAAACACTTAAAGTGGTAGTGAATCAATTGAGCAAGGGAATTCAGGAAGGTCAATGAATGGTAATAAGCACTTACAGGATATGCACTGCTTTCACCATGATCTCCGCTCTGTGATGACTCCGATGCTCGGCCTCCGCTGGTGGTGCCCGTAAGGTTCTGGATCCTCGCTGACGACCGTTAAAACGACCTATTCCGATCTCGATTTTCTGAGAAACGTGAACGCGACGATCCTACCGACTGCGCCAAATAACTTAAGGCAACAACGGAGGATAAAAAAAATATATTTATTTAAAAATTAAACTAATCTAAATACACCTAGGGGGGTCCACGATGGAGCCCGGTAAAATTAATAATGATCGATGACTGAAGCTATTGTGAAAATACATGTTTTGCAGTGTCAGCTAACTTACACATGGAACATTACAAGTGCTGACACTGCGGCCTGAATTGAAGGAAATGTTGCGAAATTTGCTGTAAGGCTTGGGATAGAACTTATACAAATAAAGGTATGAACAGATGAGTTTTAATGGGATCGCGCACTTAACAAGCGTCTCATATACGACGACCCTATTTATAATATGGACGGAGTGGAGATACGCGGTCAAGACTCAATAAAGATTCTGGGGCTACATATGGATGCCAAGCTAACATGGAAGAACCACGTTAGCGCCACCTGTACAAAGATCGCAGAACTATTTAAAAGTCTCTCGCGAGCGGTGCGCGCAACGTGGGGCCTAAGTCCCATGGTGGTGAGGCATCTATATGTAGCCGTTATAGAGCCGATCGTCCTATATGCAGCAGGAGTTTGGGGGTCTGCCTCGGGGAGGGTGTACGTGGTTAGGAGACTGAGGTCTATACAGCGAATGTTCGACATTAGAGCTGCCAGGGCTCACCGGACTACCTCTTCCTCGGCCAGCGTTCTAATAGCCAGAATGTTACCCCTCGACCTTAGGGTGAGGGAGGCACACGATTTCTACCTGGCCAAGAGGAGTGGCGAGTTCGGTGAGACTCTGGATAGACCTCTGGAGAGCAGGGCTGATTGGAGGGAGATCCTGCGGAGAAGGCTCCCGGCCTCACACACGAGCTAGCAGAAGACGACTTGGGTAACGTCCCGACGGCTGCCCCTTAGTTTTTACCGATGGCAGCAAATACGAGGGGAAAGTGGGTGCGGCGTTCACCTGCTGGGTGGGGGGCGAGGAGAAGAGAGCGGCTAAATTTAAGCTGGCTGACTATTGCACAGTCTTTCAGGCTGAGCTCTTTGCGCTATACGAGGCAACAAAATACGCTCGCCTGAGAGGCTGTGAGACAGCGATACTAAGCGACTCTCGCTCCTCGCTAGACGCCGTCGCGGGTGACTTCATTTCGCACCCCCTAGCCCTAAAAACTGCTGCCATCCTGGACGCAAATAAAGCTAGTCAGTGGATCGAAAAAATAAAACTTAATCGTAATAATGTCAATTGGAAGCCAAGTAAACATACTAAAATATGTTCTCTACATTTCGATGAATTAGAAAAATATAGAACTTATAGGTGGCTTGTGTAGACTACGCCGGGGTGCAGTTCCGAGTAAAGTATGTATAATAATCTATCTATATTCTCTAAGTATAATAAATCTGTAGAGAATCAATTCTGTAAACTACTGGACGGATTTTGACGAAAATTGGTACAATTATTCTTCACACTCCTGGGCAGGTGTGTGTGTGTGTGCGTGTTTGTGTGTGCTCGTGAGCGTGTGTGTGCGTGCGTGTGCGTGTGTATGCGAGTGTGTGTATGTGTATCTGTATAACAAGTGTACAAAAATATAAACCTTACAAGTAGCCCACATTTATTTCCTATGTCTTATTGTCTTCTTTTTGTTACAGAACATACCCATTTTTTTTGTCGAAAATAAAGTTCAAATTGAAATGCCAATCATACATCCACAGCCGGCAATTTTAATAAAAAAATTCTGACATAATATTCATTTGAGTATTTAGGTCTCTCCTGTGTTAAACATTTTGTTCTATAATTTCCAGGGTCCTTCGCATGTCGTGTCTATATCATCTTCCATATTTGACACACCTAAAAAGGCTTCACTACGCAGTGCATTAAAGAAAAAGACTTTGCTGCAACGAAAGCACATTAAGAAAATAAAAATATTGCAACAAAAAGCTCGCCGTTTAAAAAACAAAAATGCTACATTACAAAATATTGTAAAGAAAGGAGCGCTTTATTGACAAAGATATTTCAAATATATTATCAGAAAATATATTCGCAGCCGAACTGTTTAATAGCATGGCTAAAAAAATAAAAAACGATAAAAAGCGGCCAATGCCTAAGTATACGCCGGAATTTCGAAAGTTTTGTCTGACATTGCATTTTTATTCACCACGGGCGTATACTTACGTAAGAAAACCTTTAAAACTTGTCTTCCACATCCAAAAACAATAAATTGGTACAGAAATGTCAATGGATCGCCAGGACTTACAGAAGAATCATTTAAGATTTTAAAATCTAAAGTACTGTATTCAAATAAGAAATTAATATGTGCTATAATAGCCGATGAAATGGCGATAAGGCCGCAAGATTTCAAAGGAGGACATGGACGTGTGGACATGGGAATGGGCACATCAGATAGTGTTACGATTGCTAAAGAAGCTTATACTTTAATTCTTGTATGCTTGAATGAACACTGGAAAATCCCTCTGGGATACTTTTTAGTACATGGCCTATCTGGGGTACAAAAAGTAAACATTATTAAAATGTGCCTTACAAAATGTGAAGAAGTGAGTATTAAAATAGTTGCACTCGTATTTGACGCCCATTCCACAAACATTTCGGCGATGCAATTGTTAGGTTGTCATATTAAACACCCGGCAAATATGACCACCACTTTTAAACATCCAACAGGGCTCACCATGTGGCTGTTTTTCTAGATTCATGCCACATGATTAAGCTGGTGCGAAATCATTTTGAAGAAAAATAATTTTTTTTAGATCAGGAGGAGAATAAGGTACAGTGGGATTTCCTCGAAAAATTAAACTTTTAATGGGCCATGCCATAGACAATTGATTGTAGTTTTAATGCAAGTGAGATAAGTGCATTGCCTCTTCGCAAAAAAATATTCCAGCCAACATTAAATGAGAGTTTTAGAAGCATTACTGGATTTTATGAAAATGAAACTAAAGGCGTTCGCCTTACAAATGCTATCTTGTTTATGATTTGCAAAGATTCACAGCCGTTCCAGATTGTTGAAAATGAAGGATTTATAAACTTAATGAAAACAGCTGCTCCTCTGTATAAAGTCCCATCCAGGCATACTTTCAAGAGAATGCTAGAGAACCGATACGAAGTTACACAGAATCTTTTTAAAGATAAAATCAAAAGTCAGAATTTCTTAATATTCTCTACTTACTCTATGACCGGGGAATCCCTAAGCACAGTCAGAATTTCATATTGTTCTATGCTTACTCTTTGACCCTAGCGCAATCGTTTGTTAATATTTTCTTTGAATCTTGTCATTCTATGTCTTGAATTTAGTTCGTGCTGTCGAAGACGCGGGAAGTTTGATCAAGTCGATTTTTAAAAGGTCACAGTGTGTGACGCTAAATAATATCCAATAATGGAATTTCCATTCAAGAAAAAAAACTGTACAGAAAAATATAGAAAAGAGTGGGAATCTAATGACGAATTCAAATCCTGGCTTAAACCTTACCTACCTTATACGACGACGTTTTGTACATATTGTAAGGCAGAATTACTAGCGAGATTTGTAGACTTGGGAAGACATGCTGAAACAAAGAAGCACAAACATAAAATGCAAGCCCGATAGTGAAATTATTTCCAACCTAAATCGCGCAAAGCTGAAGGAATGCTCGCGCTTTACATTACTGAACATAGCTCAGTTTCCTGTATTGACCATCTAACAGATTTAGTGAAATTGGCTTTCCCTGACTCAAAAGCAACGGACAACTTAAAAATGCATCGTACTAAGTGTACTGAAGATATTAAAATTGCCTTGGCGCCACATTTCACTGAAGAGCTAATAAAGGATATAGGACAGCAAAAATATGGTCTTTTGATGAATCAACTGACTTCAGCACGAGCAAACAACTTGGTATTGTAATCAGGTATTTCAGTAGAACACCAAAAAAAGTAGTTTTCTTCGTTTCTGGCTCTACCAACAACTTGAAACCAGCGAAGCCCTTCTTTCTTGCTTACAAAAATATGGATTTAATAAAAATAAAATTATTGGATTGGGAACAGACAATGCGTCAGTAATGACTGGAATTAATAATGGAGTGTATAAACTCCTGAAAAATGATATACCAAATTTAATTCTTATCTGATGCCACCCTTTACAACTTGCTGTATCACACGCTTCAGAACATACGCTATCAAGAAATATTGAATTCTTGATTAGAGAAACGTACAATTGGTTTGACATGAAACTTACAAAACTATCAACTTTTAAGTCTTAATTCATATTGTACTGATTAGTTAAAAATTAATAACAAATCAACATAGTTATGTCGTTTTATTTCATTGCTTCTAGATTATGTACTAAATATAATAATTTCGATGCAATAATATAGCGTTATTTGTGTTTTATTCGTGTTCCAAGTTTGTGAAATCTGGCGACATTTTACTTTTGACGCTTTATAAAAATCCAAGGTGGCAACACTGGAGCTGTACCTCGCCTCCCGCCACCCGTGCACTCACCGCGCCGTCACTTTGCTTTAAAACATTGCACGAGCAGGATGCAAATAAAATAAAACAAATAACTTTACCGTGTTTGCAATATGAGTGGATGTAAAAGATCACTTGCTTGGGACTTTTATGACGAAATGGGAGATGACAAATCGAAAATTGAGTGCAGTTTGTGTGGTCGTGTTATTTTGTTTCTCACAATGGAATCGGGCGCAGTGCTCGCGACGAGTGGAATGACAAATCATTTGAAGCTGAAGCATAAAGAACAAATGGCAGAAACATCGTCTACTTTTGTAAGCGCTCTTATAGGTACATAGCTGTCAAAGCTTTACCTACAACTTCGAATATAAGACCCAATATAGACCGGTTTCATTCACAAGGTATGCTACTAACTTTAGAGGAGGAGGAGGAGGCTTTTGTTACAAAATGGGACATTAATGATTCTCGAGCAAAAGAAATTCACAACGCCATCGCTGTAATGATCGCAACTGACAATCAGCCTATTTTAATTCTGGAAAACAAAAGCTTTCACAGATTATTTCATTTATTGAAGCCCAAATATAAGTTGCCTAGAAGAAACATAACTTGCATCGTACATTTTAGAAAAATAATGATTGTTTCCATCAGCAATAAGAATTTCTTCTTAAACCCTAATAGGTTATGGGCACAGGCACATAATCCGTACACGGAGTTGAACAAAAATCTTACTACATAACTGCGAACTTGTTTAAAAGTATCGGTCATCCACACCACGTGGCCGAGTCTCCACGCGCCAAGAAATAACTGACTGACGCGGACTGAAAACTGGCCTAGCGGAACGAGTTCACAGGAAGGAGTCGAGGAAGATATCCAGATGAAAACAAAGGACGTGAATATGCACGGTTTAACCATCAAATTAGCAGGAGCAGCAAACTGGAACATCCGGAAACCATACGTCGGTATAGCTGAGAGGACAAGGTCCTTTTGAAATGGTTGAAGGGAGCATAGAAACAATCCTGCGGAAAGAAAATATTGGGAAGCAAAGGATTCTAAGGCCTAAACTGTACTACTTACACGCATGACAGAAGATGTGATATCACACAGCATCACATACATTGCTCTGATCCCAAAGTAAATAGCTTTAGCACTTGTGTTATGGGTATGGGCAGAACAACGAAGGTACCACAAATATATACAAATGTAAACATGCTGCACATCATCACTTGTGCCACTCCCGCGCAGATGTGGCGGAAAGTTCATCATAGTGTGTTTGAACAAAAGACAGAGACAAGTATTCTTATCTTATAGAAGAGATTTTTCAGTATGGATATGAAGAGGGAACTGCAATGTCTGTATTCTTAGCTTAAATACTGGAAATGAAAAATCAGGTTTAGAACTTATCAATTCAAGTTGTATTATGCGCCAACGTTTTACATAGCCCTTCATTGATGACTGCTGATTACGATGGTTGCCTTTTATATTTCGGGATTAGAAAACAAAAACAAATATTAATTATCCAAAATAGCTTTATTGCTTTTCAAAATATTCCCCATGAAGATCTATACACTTTTGCAAGGTATCTCCAAAATATGCATTCTGAACGCAGCAACCGCTTGTTCAGGTGTCGAAAAACGTTGACCTCTTAGTTTTGTTTTCACGGAATTAAGGTTTACGGTTACGGTTGTAAGGGAATAAAAAGAAGTCATTCGGTGCCAAGTCAGGACTATACGGCGGATGACTCATCAAATCGATGTTTTGAGTGCTCAAAAATGCAGTTGTTTGAGCCGATGTGTGAGAGCTCGCATTGTCGTGGTGAGTAGTCTTCGAAGGTTGGTTTTTCTAATTTCTTGGAAAACAACTGGTTGTGTACCACTCAGAATTGACAGGTCTACGTAGTTCAAGTGGTACGGTTGCGACATGTTCAGTTTTTCCAAAAAAACAGGCGACCATTTGCTTGGAAGTGCTTCGAGCGCGAACAACTTTTGTTGGATTTGGCTCATCTTGAAACACCCATACAGTCGACTGCTGTTTACTTTCAGGCTCATACGCATATATCCACGATTCATCACCTGTCACGATGTCATAGACGTGTTTTGAAGTACCGCAATCGTATTTTTTGAGCATCTCTTTCGACCAATCGACACGAGCCTGTTTTTGAGCGATTGACAAATTTTGTGGGATCCAACGCGAACAAATTTTTTTGACAATCAAGTGCTTATGCAATATTGAATGTATGCTGGTCCGACTGAGGCCTTAGGTTGTCTCAATCTCACGATAGGTCACATGACGATCTTACAATATTAGTTCGCGCACAGCATCAATTGTTTCCGGACTGCTTTTGGATTTTGGACGACCTTCACGAAATTCGTCTTTGAGTGAACTACGACCTCGATTGAATTCACCATACCACCGATAAACGCTGGTCCTTGATGGAGCTTCATCACCAAAAGTTGAATTAAGTTCATCCATGCACTGTTGCTGAGTTAATCCACATCGAAAGTTATAAAAAATTATAGCACGACAATGTTTACGGCTTAATTCCATTTTTTTAATTGCTGTAAGCAACACAATAAGCCCTCTTATGTCAAATAATAAAAAAAAAATCTTATGTCAAATCGTTCTGTGTACGTATAACCTAAAAATTTCAAACTTCACGATAGAACTGTCAGTTGCCAGATTGCAACCCTAGGGTTGTTCAATCCCGAAACATAAAAGGCAACCTCTCGTATTATGTCTCGAAGACAATTTTATAGATTGGGATTAATTTTAGTACCCTAAAGAACAATGATATGCTTCGGTAAGAACAAAAATGCTCTTTTTTAACATTGTGTCGATGAAATAAAATTTTTCCTACCCATAAAACATGAAATGTTTGAATTACCATGTTATATAATGTCAATTTCATGTTATTTGAAGGGAATATTATGGTACATTGATATGTAATAGGATTTAAACCCCTTTATTCCTGGTCGTCCTCACGTCCCTTGCTAGGTTTTAAAATTGCGCAGCCGAATGGGAGAAACCATTTCCGACAAGTTTGTGATAACAAAAGTACTCATGTCATTGCCTGATGAATATAGACACTTGGGAACGGGAACACGCTTGGGAATCGGCGCCAGATGATAAACAAAAGTGCGATAATCTCGTCGCGAGATCATTGGTGGAAGATAATTTAAACTTTAGAGTAGTGAAATGTGTTTCTCATAGTCTGAGAATTGAACTGGAAATATTCAGTGAGAGGTTGTGTTTATAAAACAGTGTTGAACTTATTGAGAAAGTTTTAACACTGGCCACATTCATTTTGTTTAGTTACTTAATATTCTGTCAGGTGGCGCCTCTTTCTATGCCGTCTGAATATAACCTTACTTAGTTCTTACCTTGTTAAAGATTGTGCAAGTAAATAATTATTCTTTTATTTACAAGAAAACATTCTTTTATTAGAAATCCTATCCATAATACGAAGAAACAGAAAATGAAAACTGAGGTGGAGTTGCCTTTAGTAGTTTCTGATCGAGAGATGGTAGGTCCATTGAAACCTATGTACCTCAGTCATTCAAACTGATAGTAATAAGAAAGAACCAAATGCAACCACTTTCAAATGTCGAACCACAATGACGAGCAATATTCCGAACATTAGTTTTTAACAACCCTCAATTTTATGACAATTGTACATACAGCCAAGTGATACCAACGTTAACTTTTAATTTTCTATTACTTTAAAAATTACTTGACCACACAAAACGATGACCCCCGCCAGATTCGAACGCACCTTCCTAGTAATACGCCGTCGAGGCGTTCCTAAACCAGTCTACTAACTACCAACTCGTCCAGTAAGGCGGTAAGAGAGTGGACGAAATAAAGCATTGCATAGTAGTAGACCATTACAACATCTTTGGGGAAACTCTCAAGAATCGACAAATTCATCCAAGGATCAGTCGGTCGGAATGCCGCGAACTAAGCCCATACGAGTTACATTATACGTCGAGATAGACGCTTTGTAGTTATTAGCAGCTAAGAATTCCATAAAAATTATTGTTGGCGTCCGAGCTAGTTTTATATTCGATGGATATCCGATTTCTACCTACATTTTTTATTCCGTCTTTCATAATATTTTTACTCTGTGGTGAAACAGAAGCAGGCCGAATTTTATTGCACGTATTGAGGTGCCTACAGCTGGGTCAGATTCAATTCTAGAGACCTGTACAATATATGGGCCACCATCTTCCTCATTATAGGACCTAGAACCTAGGAAGTCCGGTTGAGTGTAAATTGTTTGGGTGGAAACCGATGAGTCAATGTCATTGATGTTTCTATGGCGTTTGTCAAGGTTTTGGATTTCTAAGGGTAACTTATGCTTCCTTGAATCATTGCAAGTTTGACTCCCACATAACGAGAATTCAACTAGGGAAACCAACATGTCATCAGGCGGGTCGGGCGGCCTGGGGGGCACGCCTTCCATGATTGCAGCGACACTAAGCAAAAGAGGATAGAACAGAAGAAAAAATAAATATTAAGGAATAGCAAAAACTTACCATAATACTAAATATATAAATATAGATAAATACAAATATAAAAAACGCAAAAGAAAAATTAAAAATAATATAATATTTTGGCAAAACGTGTTTCGCTTAACCCTCTTCCAAAGCGGAAAAAAAATATAAATATAGATAAAAAAATACAGAAGCACAATTAAAAAAGCAAAAGAAAAATTAAAAATAATATCATATTTTGGCAAAACGTGTTTCACTCAACCCTCTCCGAAAGCGAAAACTAACTGCTATCATCGTGCTATCATGTCCCTCAAATCCCCTGTAGGCATGTATAAATTTCCTCGCAAGCGTAATACTCGTCGTTCACGAAATACGGTAACATTTTACGTTTTTCCTTAGGTGTCGTTTTCACTAATTCTTGATGTGCATTTCTAAATGCATTCCAATAATCCTCTATAATCTTTAACCTTTCCTCTACGTATCCTCTCGTTAGTCTAGATTTAGGACATTTCTTTACGTTAAGTTGTGACCTTTGCAACAACTTCACCGATTCCTGGAGTACAAGAAGTAATTGCTCTTCAGTCGCCATTTTCCTGGTTACGTTGATTACTTATTCAACACACCAATAAGCAAACTATATTGTTTACACAAATAGGAGCGATGTTATTTTGAGATCCGGCTCGAAGGACCAAACTTATGGTATGCTTATTAGCTGAAAACACTAGTATTCACTTTGCCTAATTAATTTTGGAGATAAGTAAAATTCGCTTTGTCAGTGCAAGAGGTTATAATTCCAACAAGACATTACATTGACATTACATGAATGACATTAGTCATGACCCACCAGTATCTCAGATGTACAATAATATGGTGGCCAAATTCGAAAATTCTGGATTGGATTTGTTGTGCAAAGTACCGAACTTTGCTAGTATAAAATCATCTTTGTATAGATACAGAAATTCAAAAGCCGGAGTAAAGCGATTAAGACCCAAAGAAGCTGCCGATGTTGAAATTCCAAAAAAAAAATGACAAAGTCCGTATATTGGTTTTTTGCTCAAAGAAGGCAAAACAGCACATATGCGAAGTGACAGATTTTTACAGTGATGGAACTTTTAAAAGTTGCCCTGCACCCTTTTCGCAACTATACGTAATCCATGGAGATTTGGGCAGTACAGTGAATTGTACGAATATTGTACCTCTTGCTTACGCACTCATGAGTGATATTTTGTTAAAAATTTTACACTTAGTCCTGCAAATGAATTGCCAGTTTTACGAAGCCTGAGATTAGGAACGGCAAGTTTGTTTTGTTTCGGACGATATAGAAGAATTTCAAACATAATTTCAATCGCAATACTCCTTTTAAATCAATCAAAAAGCGAGGTAAATCCACCAAAGTATCTTTTTATTTGAACCAGATTTCCAAATTGTTTTACTAAACGCGAATATAGAAGTAAAGCGACCCAGACTTACATGAAAACAATAGAAGAGGCAACATCAACTCGTTCCTCCGTCTCCTTTCCTCTCCCGAACAACACGTGCTGGACAGCGTTGTCATCCGCATACCATACAGACAATAGTGGCGCGCACCAAGAGGTTCAGTTCCTCGTTCCTGCCCCGTGCCATTAAGTCATGGAATGCCCTTCCAGCTCATGTATTTCCTTCCTCTTACAATCCTGGGTTCTTTAGGCGGGGCGTGAAACGGCATCTCAGTGGGCCTTCAGGGTAAGGGCGACAGGCGCGGTGGGTATGCCCTATTGTGCCTGTCGACCTTACATTTGGACCTCACGGCCGCTTACCATCAGGTGGAGTGAGATCATCCTGAATGCTCTTTTTATAAAAAAAAAAAAAAATCACCGTTGAAGCCATCCATTACATCTAGTTTTACATCTGCGTTTAAAGTTAAAACCTGTGAAAAATCCAGACCTTATTCATCCACCCTAGACAAGATTACCAGAAATATATTGATTCCAGAAGAACAGTCTGACAGTGATGTTTCTTTATATGCACCGTTTGTGCCATCTGTATCCACTACCGCAAGCTCACCAGCAATGCATTCATTCAAGTGAAATCTTCTTCGGATTGTAGTGAATTAATTGCAGAAAACAGAAAAATAGAAGCAGCCGAAAACTTATTGAGAGCAATAAATAAGATTGAGAAACAGCCTCGTTTGTATATTGGTGTGCCAAAAATTGTATTTCTTAATTGATATAATTAAAGAAAAGTTGGACATTCCCAAACATCATGTATTGCTATGTTTAAATAAGATAAAATTAGATTGTACATTTTATATTTTAGCAGATGATTTTGGATCTACTTCATCTAGTAAGCTATTTATTAAAAATGTGCATTTAATAAAGAAATGTACTGCAATTCCATGTCCAAATATTTAAGCATGGGTCACATGAGTCCCGTAGATAATATAATTATTCGGCACCTTTTTATTTTTACCACATCATGGCGTTTTTAAAGAACATAGCACAACTACTAAACTTCGCGTGGCGTTTGATACAAGTGCCAAATTTAGTTCGGGACTACCTATTACTGAATGACATTCAAGAGATTGGTCCAGCATTACAAAATAACATATTTTCCATTCTCTTACGATTTCGTCAATTTAAATATATTGCTTGTTCCGATGTTGAGAAAATGTACAGACAAATTTTAATTCAGTCTGACCAAAGAAATCTTCAATTGATTCTTTGGACAAACGATCCTACTGATAAAATCGGAATATGTCACTACTTCTCAGTGTAAGAGACATCGGAAAACATTGGGCAAAGGTGGATCTTAAATTCGTTTTTAAATGCAGCCATAAATGAGGCTGATTTGCCAACTAAGCTCAAAGAGAATCTGCTAGAATTATCTGCCGAGGAGATGTTACACTTGGAATTCAAGTCTGCTTTGTTTGGATACCTTTTGGTTAAGGAGAAAAACAAAATACCTGGAATAGACATAAAACATAAGCAAAGAAATCGCTCAAATTTGTAAATCTTGTATAGAAACAAACTTACAGATTCTCACCTGGATGATGTAATAAGGTATGATTATATCTGAATGATTTACATCTGTCATTATTATTTTTCAAAATTTTAGTTTCTGTCTTATCGTTATCTTGGCTAATATTTTTAATTTTATTGAAACTACCTTATCTTTTTCGACCATTAAAGTAATTTTGAAAAACTAATTCTTTTTACTCCTAAATTATTTTTGCTTGCGGCCCGCGACATCATGACTAAACCGTGTTTGTGGCCCGTATAAAAAAAGGTTGAGTACCGCTGACTTAGCGAAACCCGCTGGCTCGCTCGTTATCAAGCTAATAACACAAGTTTGGAGCAGTAGGTGGAATTGAAGCTGCTCTTTTCTTTTGCAAGATCTGGTGGGGATTGCGATATAACAGTATAAAAGGCCGATTTTACAGACACAAGCAGTTCGACCGTAGTGACGAACAGACGTCTTAAATTACTGCTCGCGTAATTATGTAAAAGTACTAATGTATAATGTAAATGTAAGTTAGTGAAGTGAAATAAGTAAATAAATCGAGTTACTGTGATCAAGTTGGTTTAATTTCCCTACACTTGTGCCCCAAGTATCAGCAGAAGTAGGCCTCGGAAACGATTTGAAGAGTGTAGTCTAAAAATAAAAACACTTCGTGTTGAAGAGTTAGTACAAAGCAAAAGTACAGAAGAAATACGTTTTACATCTGATTTATTTATGAGCCTGTCAGGTCCTCATCATAATAGGATAAATCTTTAACCATTCAGCAAATCCTGGCACTATATTTGGACTTGGATTTATCAAAGAGGAAGTACCGCGATCAGGGAATACCGCGGCTGGGAGGTCGTTCCAGAGTTTGCAAGTTCGTGGAAGAAATGAACACTGAAAACGAACAGTTCTGGACAAGATCGTCTCCAGGTGGTACGGATGGACCCTACCGCGTCTAGTAGTGCGATGGTAAAATGGTGACATTGGCATGATGTTAAACAATTCCTCGGAGCACTCTCCATTAAAATTCTTCATCTTACTCTTTTAATTACGGGGTAAGTAACCCAATTAAATCTCAGTGACTCCGAGAGTGAAGAATAATTAATTTTAGGAATATGTATAATTTTCGTATTTTTTCGTAGAAAAGTTCTTTTTCTCGCGACACCAGGGAATAGACTTAGGAAAATCGTAAAGTAATGTGAACTTGACTGACACAGTGATAGTGACTTTGGAACTTAAAATAATTTTCGTGAAATTAGTATGGAACATTTTAAGTATATCCAGCTATTAATTCCAAGTAAACCGTGGTTTGCCAAGGTCAAATTGTCTAAATCTGCAACGTCTGTTTTAATTAAGATGAGGCTAGGTCACGTATGCACTCCTGCTCACTTAGCAAGAATGTATATTGTGACTGACGATATTTGTGAATGTCGCACTGACGTTGGAGATGTTGACCAAGTATTCTTTGCATGCCCTTTGTATGATCGTTCCTGCTTCATCTCGAATCTCCTGTCATACAAAATTCCTTTTCCTTGTATTTCCTTATTCTTAATTAAACAAATTGCACTTTGATTGTCTATATTAACACAAAAATGGAATCCTGATTAAACGCATCAAAATCTGTTAACAGCATTTTTAACCATATAGCCTCTTTAGTTGCAGAACATGCTGCCATGAATTCAGCTTCGGTGGTGGAGAGTGCAACACTCTGTTGACGCTGTGTTGCCCATGTCACAGCAGAGCCATTTTTTATGAACACATAACCAGTCAGGGATCTACGTGTAGATGTATCTTTATATTTTCGAAGTATGCAAGTTTGTTAATAAAACATTAATCTCTTTAGTAAAGCCAGTGATATTAGCTCCAGAATACAAAGAAATCCTAATAAACTTGTATTAACATTTGCTCCTAGAACGAACCACTTAATAAATAAAGAGTTGTTTGAACATGTGTTTAAAAATTTATAATAAAATTCCAGAAAATATAAAATTCCCTGTTTTGTAAACATGTGCATGAATGGCTTTTGAAAATGAATTTTTATAATGTAAAAGAATTGTTTGATTGACATGTGATACATTAATTAATTTAGACTCATTAAAATTTACATGCCATTTATTTGGCGAAACATGTTGACCTATGTATACTTGTCATCTTTATGTACCGTGTTTCTCGTAAATAAATCATCGTATATTGTTTTTGCTGTCGTTTACTCAACACAAACCCCAATACGAATTTGGGAAAAGAAGGATTTGACGACTGGAGGCACTTATCAACTCGTCTCAAAACACACGAAACATCCCCAGATCACCGACGTGCTATGAACAGTTGGATAGAAGCCTCGATTAGGTTGAAAAACTTCTGTGGAATAGACAAACAATTACAAAAACAGATTGAAGATGAGAAATCGAGATGGGTTGCTATCCTCGAACGACTGATGTCGATAGTGTTCTTCTTAGCAGGCAATAATTTGGCATTTAGAGGGAGTTCCGAAACATTATATACCCCTAATAATGGCAAGTTTTTGGGTTTGGTGACAACGTTATGATGGAGCACCTCCGCCGCGTTGTAAATAAAGAGACTAATGTCCACTATTTCAGCAAACGCATTCAAAACGAATTGATTGCCTTACTTGGAAGTGAAGTTCGAAACAATATTATGAATATGGTAAAGTCAGCTAAATACTTTTCAATTATTATGGACTGTACTCCTGATGTAAGCCACGTTGATCAAATGTCACTTACATTCCGGTTCGTTGACGTTAATGAAGAAGAAGTCGAAGTGCGAGAGTGTTTTGTCGCTTACAAGCCAATATGTGACTCTTCCGGAGCAGGAATCACTGGCTTTTTTCTTGATACAATTGTACAAGAATTTGATTTAGACATGAACGATTGTAGAGGTCAAGGATACGATAACGGAGCGAATATGGTAGGCGTGAACAAAGGTGTGCAATCTAGAATTTTAAACCTATATCCTCGGGCATTTTTTAATCCATGTGGCTGCCACAGCTTGAATTTGGTGATAGCAGATGCAGCTAAAAGTTCTGTCAAATCTGTTTCTTTATTTGGAATTCTCCAAAGACTGTTTGTTTTATTTTCTGGATCAACTAAGCGATGGGAAGTGATATCCAAGCACATAGAAGGATTGTCGTTAAAAAAAGTTTGTGAAACTCGCTGGGAGAGTAGAGTTTCTAGTCTTGCCGCTGTTCGCTTTAACTACACTTCAGTCCGCGATGCCCTTCAAAATCTTCACGAAGAAAGTAACGACTCAGTTGCAGCATCAGAGGCATTGTCGCTAATTCAGAATATGGAGCAATTTGAGTTCATAGTTACGATCGTGGCTTGGTATGATATATTGTTTCAAGTAAACATTGTAAGTAAAGCTATGCAATCTGAAACGATGGATTTACCAAACGCATCACAATTACTGAAAAACTGTTCGGAATTCGTGAAACAGTACCGTCATAGCTTTTCGTCAACTATAATCACAGCTAAGGAAATAGCATCTCTAGCCGAAATAAATCCAGTTTTTACGGCAGTCCGATCTCGAAGAAAAAAACGGTCATTTGAATACGAAGCTGTAGATGAAACACCAACTGATCCGGAGGAATTATATAAAATGAACGTTTTTTATCCGATGATAGATACTATTGAGAATACATTAGTTACACGTTTTCAACAACTGTCAAAATTCAATGATACATGGTCTTTTTTATACAACATAAAAAATATTCCAGAAAAATCGATGTTGGTAAAAGCTTGTGCTGATTTACAAATCACTTTAACCCATGGAGAAAAATGTGACATATCTGGACAAGAATTGGTTGAAGAACTTGTGAGCCTAAAGCCATTATTAAATGATCTTCAATCAGGAGAACCAATAAAGGTTCTTCAAATTATAAAAAGAAATGATTGGCAAGATATTTTCCCGAATGTATGGACATCACTTCGCATCTTACTAACTATACCTGTAACTGTTGCCAAAGGCGAACGAAGTTTCAGTAAATTGAAACTTATTGTAGATCTACAGTTTCTTGGAAATTCTCAGTTTTTAGTTTAGGCCTCGATATCTACAGTTTTTTGCTTATGATTTTAGCGCCACCTTTATTTACTACGTGGTAGTCCATGCACTAAGTCAGCTTCAGTAAAACCAACTATCATCGAACCTGAGGTAGTAGTCATCAATCGATTTAATAGATGGCGCTAGTAGTGGACAGTCGTAGATTGTTTCGGTCGATGTCCGTTTTACTGACATTCTTCTATTTTTCTTACTTCCCCGCGGATGCTTTGACAATCGAGATACATGTACTTGACTGTGCATTCATTCATTCCATCATTTTCAGACTAAATTCTTTGTTGTTCGTTCTGTTTACGTTGTGAGTTGAGCAAAAAAAGTTACGATTATGCAAAGCGGTGGTAGTGATAGTGAGTCAGATGTTGACAAATCCCCAGAAAGAAAGAAGAAAGCAGTGAGATACGAGCAAAAATTTACTGACTCTTGGCTCGACGATGAAAAGTTTAGTGGATGGCTCGCAAAAAGTAAAAAAGGTAACACATATTTTTACTGCTCTGCATGCGACTGTGATCGTAAATGCGGAATTCAAGAATTGACGCGACACAAAAATTCATCAAAGCACCAAATAAACTGTAAAAAAATGCAAAAGCAACCGAAGCTTACGTCTTTATTTGCATCTTCATCAAAATCACAGGAACCGAAGCAAATGGCAAAAGCCGGCGAAATTAAATTAGCATGTTTTATTGCGGAACATAATCTTGCATTTAATGTAGCCTCACATGTGACTAACTTAGTAAAATCAGTGTGTCCAGATTCAAAAACTGCTGAACACTTGTCTATGAGCCGAACAAAAGCAAGATCTATTGTAGTAAATGTGACGGGAAAAACCGCCGAAGAAAACTTGATAAAAAAATTAAGAGAAAATGAGTTTTCATTACTAGTAGATGAGAGTACTGATAAGTCGACAATCAAGCATTTAGCTTTAATAGCGAGGATAGTCAACACACATTATGAAGTAGAAGATAAATTTCTAACTTTGATACCGATCACCGACGGCTCAGCGAAAGTTTTGTACACAAAAACTGTTGAATATTTTAATGAGAAAGAAATTCCATACAAAAAGAATTTGTTAGGATTTGCAGCTGATGGCGCCAATGTCATGTTCGGAGCAAATAACTCGATGATCACTCATTTGAAGAATGACGTACCTAATCTTTTCACAATGAAATGTATATGCCATTCATTTGCGCTTTGCGCATCAAATGCCTGTGAAAAATTACCGAGGGGTCTTGAAGATTTTTGCCGCGAAGTTTTCAATCACATCCAAAATTCACCTAAGCGCATCGGTGATTTTAAAACTTTTCAGACGTTTACAAATGTAAAACCGCATAAAATATTACATCCTGCACAAACCAGATGGCTATCGTTGAATGATGTCGTGAATAGATTGTTGGAACAACTTCCAGCTATAAAATTATATTTCCAATCAGCAGTGTTTACAGATCGTCTTCTTTCTGCCCAAAGCATTTTGACAAAAGCTATGGAACCGACAACCGAATTATACTTGGAATTCCTACGATTTGCTTTACCAATATTCACAGATTTGAATAAATAAATGCAGGCAGAAAAACCAAAGTTGTACTTATTGTATGATCAGATCTACACAGCATATGTGACAATTTTAGAATGCTTTATACAACCGGTTTATTTGGAACTAACAAAAGAAGAGATAAATGAAGCCAAAGATATCTTAAATGCCAAAGAACAGAAAATATTA
Source organism: Conogethes punctiferalis (assembly GCA_031163375.1). Lineage (NCBI taxonomy): Eukaryota > Metazoa > Arthropoda > Insecta > Lepidoptera > Crambidae > Conogethes > Conogethes punctiferalis. The sequence continues at coordinate 1,466,556 of CM062099.1, forward strand.
AGTGTTGATGTGAATGACGTGGGAATCCATTTGCCGTTATTAGAAACATATGTTGGAGGAATGGTACCAAATTTAATTCGATTGAAAAAAGATACTCAAGAGTTAGACAACGAGAAACTGTCCAATTTTTACACGAAATGTAAAGAGTTTTACATTGAGGCAGCAGCCCAAATCAGACAAAGATTTCCTTTCGACGATAAAGAACGTCAGGCACTGAAGTGTTTGCAGATGCTGAACCCACAAGTGATTTTAAGTCATGAGTTTAACAAAAAACATATAACTTCAATTTCTGAACTATTATACCATTTCCCAGGTATTTGTCCAGAAAATATAACAGAATTAGATAGAGAATGGAGAACCCTTCGCAAGACCAATTTTGAATTTAATGAGACTGAGACGCCCAGTGTAGAAGAATTTTGGTGGCATGTTTCTAAATTAAAAGAAGGCGATGGGTCTGTGATGTTTCCACTGTTATCGACTTTAACCAGAAAGCTTCTATGTTTGCCGCACAGTACTGCTACGGTAGAACGTTTGTTTTCCAACATTAATCTTATGAAGACTAAGCTAAGGAATAAACTTTCTACGACAACAATAAAAGGTACCTTGCACACCAAGTCAGAAATTAAAAATTGTTTTGAGTTCGATGCGACGAATGACCATTTTAAAAAATTCAATCAAAATATGTATGAGTTCAAGAATAAAGATGAAACGGAAAATCAAGAAGACTTTCAAATTGAAAATGAGATAGCAGCTAGTAATATTATCTAACATGTTTATGTTCATGTCTAACATGTGCTACTAGCACAGTGCTAGTCACATTTCCTGAAGCGTTGCAATACTAGCTCTTAATTACTAATTTTATTTGACTTAACGTATCTTTATGATTAAAACTTCGATAATCACATGAATTTTCTTGTTTTTAATTGCCTCTCTAATATTTATTCTATTTATTACCATCATTCAATGATAAAAATATAAAGCTGTAGATTTACATACTGTTTTTAATTTGATATTTACAGTTTTCTACAGTTTTTTTTGAGAATATCTACAGTTTAGCTCTATGTTGGGGTTGGCAACACTGGTCTCAAACTAGAGCTGAACGACCGCGATCAGGAGACCCTCCTATCGGATCTTGAAATCGGCCAGCTTCCGGAGGAGAAGGGAGAGAATATCATCCACACTATAGCTGTACTGGCCTCGCGACTCGGCGTGAAACTGGAAGAGCAGGACGTGGTGTTCGCGGAGCGAGTAGGTGCTCCCCCAGCGGCATGGATGGAGGCCGCCAGCGTCGCGTCGTGGTGCGCCTGGCGCGCCGCCGACGACGTGACGAGCTGCTACAAGCTGCTCGCCCGTCGAACCCTCTATTGCTACTTCTCTTGCCAATTTAAATAACACTTAGTGTCGCTGTACAAAACGCCTATCTTAGTCAATTTAATACTTGTTATAATTTTGTACACTGGAACTAAGCTGGAACAACTGGAACAAAAGAATTTTAAGATACTTACAAAATACTAAAAATTATTGTCTATGTTATGTCAACAATGACATGGTTTTGTTGATAGTGATTGGGCAAGTGATGCCTCAGATAATAGGTCAGTTATATCATGGCAAAGTAGAAAACAAAAAACAGTTCCATTGTCAAGTACTGAAGCAGAATACATGGCTTTGTCTGAGGCCTCTAGGGAAGCGGTTTATTTAAGAAACTTAATTAATCAGTTTAAAATAAAACTAAGTTCTTCTGACATAATAAAATCCGAAATAACTCGGCATGATAGCAGGGCTATGCGGCCAGGTTATTTGTTTACTTTATTAAAGAAACAACAGATGACCCAAATAGGTGGACACATAGCTACTTGTCTTCGAAAGAAAACCGTCAACGGCGCTCCTATTTTAGTAAACAACCTTCTTAATGACGACTACTTACAGAACCTCATTCAGCATGACGATGGATATAGAATTCTTAGTAGTGTGAGAAATTCCCCAGCACATTGGGAAGAAAAGAAAAAAATGTTAGCAATGATTCGGCAGTTCGGTGTCCCAACATTGTTTATGACGATATCAGCAGCTGAAACGCAATGGCCTCATTTAATAAAACGGCTTAAAAAGATCGCTATTAAACATCTAACTTGCGCAGCAACTTCAATTCAACATCGTCGGAGAGACTATTTTCGAAAGCTGGTCACACTCTACCAGCAACGAAACCGGCTAAAAGGAAAATTGCTGTCAAAGTTGCTTATATGGCAGAGCGTTTGTTGTAATCGAACATGCAGCCCCACCGGACCGGTCACATCACTAATCCGACGACAGCTTTTTTCCCCTCACTACTTTTGCTTCCCTTTCCGTCTCGTTCACTCTCTCATGTCTGCCGCCGCGACCGCCTTTCAATTTACATATTTTGTATCTATTTTAATCAATAGATTATTTAAAGTATTTTCACTGTTTTATTTCTCACAACAACAGGTTTTTTTTTTTTTTAATGGACACACCCCTCTGCTAAATATCCCCGGTTTTTGTTTTTACCAAGGTTTTTTTTTTTTTTCTCCAGTCCCACGCCCTTACAATGCTATTCTTAATTTTAACATGCTTTTATACATTGCAAAGAGTATTATTCTATTCTTAATTACTTCTATAACTAACATATCGGTGCCTTTTCATGCTTATTTACTAATAAATAATCCTAATTTTCTAATTTGATCTTAATACATAGTTGGTGCCTTTTACATTATAGATTTCTATACTAATAGTTATGTTAATACATTATTTGCCACTTTTTATTTGGCTTGTTATCTATAATATGTATGTTCTTATACAATTCCTATATCTTATTAACTTTATTATCTATGTATTATTATATAATTTTATTATTTATTATTATTACTCTATTTACTTGTACTAGTCTACCTAATTTACTTTATTTGTTCCAATTTCCTTGTTTTCTACAAAGCTTGCTTACTGTACTAATTGTGTCTTAATTACTATTTATTACTATTCTACTATTTATGTGCTATACTTAATTCATGCTTATTTATCTGTTGCAGGTTTGCTGTTTAGCTAGAACACATTTGAGCCATTTGCCCTGCCTACCTGCCTCATCACCTGTCTGCAGTATTTAAAAAGATAGGCACATCTGGCCTTGTCCCTGACGATCTCCCCCACACTGTCAGGGTCTAGCCGACTCCCGACGCTGCACTCGCAGTCAAAGCGTTGTGCGTCAAATCTTGGACAGTGGAACAACACGTGTTCCACTGTCTCTTCCGCGTTCCCGTCGCATATGCAGTGTGGGGAGTCGGCAAGCCTGTATTTGTGGAGATAGGCCCTAAACCCCCCGTGGCCCGTCAGGAATTGTGTGTCGGCGTTCCTGTGCACGTGGTCTTTTAGAATCTTAAAAGCGTCTGCTGCCAAGGGGAAGAAGACCTTGGTCGTCCTCCCCTGGGCAGAGTCAGCGTACCTATGCTCCCAAATGGTGACGGTGTCGGCCCTGATCAAAGCCCTAGCCCTAGACAATGGAAATCTGTCGTATCGTGGTCGGACCTTTAGTCTGGTGGCTGCCTCCTTCGCTAATTCGTCGGCCCTCTCGTTTCCTGCAATACCGACGTGTGCCTTGATCCAGCGTAGGTCCACCATGCCCCCGCGCGTCTCGATTTCGCTGATGGCCTCTCTTATTTCACAGGCCAGCGGGTGCAGAGAGGTGGGATCCGATATGCAGTCCAGTGAGGATCTGGAGTCACTGAGTATGACCGCTTTGCCGAGGTCTGGCTTACGTTTGATAATATTGAGCGCCTCCAGGATGGCAAGCATTTCCGCCTGGAAGACGCTGCAATACGGTGCCAGCCTCAGCTTTGCACCCCTGACTTCTACTCCTCCCTTCCAGACAGTGACCGCGGCTCGCACTCCGCCATCAATTTTACTGCCGTCAGTAAAAACTGTAGTGAGCTCCGGGTCTAGATCTTCGACGCCCCGCTCGTCCGTGACGTGCCCCACCTCAAGTTTCTTCCTCAGCGCAGGGTGCGGAAGCGAGAACGGGCTATCCCTCCTCTCCAGCTCCCTGTCCGCCAGAGCCTCCAGCGGTCTACCCCTCTTGGTTTCGTAGAGGGCCCGCTGTTCCAAGGCTCTGAGGTCCAGTGGAAGGATGCCCGCCAGCGCGATCGCAGCTGTCGTGGACGTGGTTTTGTGGGCTTTCGAGATTAGGATCGCATATCTTCGCGCGATCGCGTCCAACTTTCTGCGTATATATTTTTTATTTGCAGCTTCCGCCCAGACGCATGCTGCATACAGGACCGTCGGCTCGACGACCACCTTGTATATTAATGACAGGACCCCTGAGCCAAGGCCCCAGTCCGCCGATGCCGCTCTGGCCACCATTTTGAAAAAGCCTATAGCTTTTTTGTTGGCGTCCTCCAAATGCTGGCCAAAGCTCAGGTTCCTGTCGATAGTGAGTCCAAGAACCTTGAGCGTATCTCCCAACGCGACAGGGACGCCGTCGAGCTCGATGCGTGGCAGGGTGTATCTCTGCTTTTTGGTGACCAGCAGCGCCTGGGTTTTATGGGCGGCGAATTTAATTTTTGCCGCTCTTCCCCACTCCGCCACGCATGTTAGCGCCTCGCCAAGGTGACCCTCAAGCTCCGGTGTCGTGCTGCCTGACGCAATTATCAAAATGTCGTCGGCGAACGCTTGGACGTGAGCCTTCAGTCTCTCCGCCCGCTCCAAGAGGGGGTTCAGCTGCACGTTCCAGAGAAGCGGGCCGCATGTCGACCCCTGGACGCAGCCTTTGTTGGTGTCCCTCCTGACCTCTTCACCACCGTATCTCAGCTTGATGGAACGCCCCGAGAGGTAGCTGGATATAAGCTTTATGAGGCCAGGATCCACCCCCTTCGTCAACAGCTGGTCGATGATACCCGGCCACCAGGCATTATCGAAGGCGCCCTCTATGTCGAGGGAGACTATTACGACGATCTTTTTATTTCTGACCTCATTCTTTATTAGCTCGACCGCGTCATAGAGGGCGTCTTCGGTGCCTCTTTGGGGCATAAATCCATATTGTCGCAGGCTTAGGTGGGACCGGCTCCCCAAGTACCACAGGATCCTGTTGGCCATCATCTTCTCGAAGGTTTTCCCCAAGATTGGAAGGAGGCCTATCGGTCTATACGCCTTGGGAACCATGTAGTCCTCCTTGCCGGGTTTGGGGATTACCTTGATGATGGCCGTCTTCCATGTGCTTGGGAAGTATCCGGTGCTGTAGCACGAGTTGTAGAGTGCCAGCAACTCCTCCGGATATGACTGGAACACCCTGGTGCAAACATCCGCCGTGAACCCGTCCTCTCCCGGTGCCCGCTTCGGACTCATTTTGGCGAGTACGCACCTGAGCTCCTCCCGGGTAAAAGGCAGAGGCTGCGGTTCGGGTGGTAGTGCGTCCACCTCAGCCCGGATTCTCGCCTGCTCGGCAGTGTCGGTCTCAGGGAGATCCGGCGGGTAAAAAGTTCTGGCCAGTAGCTCAGCAGAGTCCCTAAGGCCGAGGACCCCTCCTGTGGCAGGGTCCCTGAGAGGCTGATCGTCAATTCTGTCCCCGCTGTTTTTTAGGACCCTGTGTATGCCCTGCCACAGGTTGCCCCTGTCCTGCTCTCCGCAGAAGGACCTCCAGCTGTCCCTAATTGCCGTCTGGACAGCCTCCTTATACGTCTCGCGGGCCTGGAGGTATTCGGCGACTACGTGCTGCCTGCGCGCTGCGCAAGCCGCGCGAATCCTACGTCTCAGTCGTGCCACCTCCTTCTTGAGCTCGCCTAGCTCACGACTCCACCACTTGCTCCGTCCCAGAGCCCGGCGAGCGCTCACCCCCGGCATCGACCTCAAGCATGCAGCCGTGATCGCTTTGTTAAGCCTTTCAACCCTTTCGTCGAGCTCTTCGGGGTTGCAGACCACGTCCGGTTCAGCCCCGGTAAGTGAAATTTCTCCCGCCAGGATCTCGTCGAACTTATCCCAGTCCGCTTTGAGGGAATTGAACTTCCTCGTGGCGGGGTTTGGGATTGCCTCCGGGGCCCTATCCACTATGATGCTGTACTGGATCGGTCTGTGGTCCGAGAGATCCGAGATGTCCGGATCAACTCGCCACCCCGCCACCATTGATGCCATGTCCGCTGATGTAAATGTGACATCGACATTGCTGACGTGGTCTCTTCCCTGTCTATGGGCAGAAAAGGTTGGGACACTGCCCCTGTTTTGGACGAACATCGACCTCTCCATGACCAGGTCCATAATATCTGCCCCTCTTGCGTCCTCAGCTTCGCAGCCCCACCATGGGCTCTTTGCGTTTATGTCCCCCGCCATCAGGACGTTCCGGGTCCCCAGAGCAGACAGCATCCTCCTAATCTCCGCCAGATCCGCCTCGAGGTCCGCGTCACCCTCCAGGTACAGCCCAACTACACCCATGGAGAAAGCCCCGAACGACACCTTGACTCCAACAATGTTCCTGCCCACCAGCTCCGCATCAACAGACACCGTAGCGGTTTCGTCAAGGATCACTATTGCAGATTTTGGTGGGGTGTCTCTTGCCGCGCACTGCACGACTCTTGCTCCTCTTAGGTCCAGTCTGTTTCTGCTCCCGACGTAAGGCTCCTGCAGAAGCACCAGAGAGGCGCCCCGCTGAATAGCCGCTTCTACCACGTCTTTTGTTGCTGCGAAGCCCCTTCCGACGTTTGCCTGTATTATGGTTATGTTTTTACTAATTTGTTTTTCTGTTTCAACAACAGGTTATGGGCCCAGCCCCCTGTTGTTTTAATTTAATAGTAGTTTTTTTGCAAAATTCCGACAAGTATCGCGTATTCAAAAGTAAGGTTAGGTCGCCGGCTAGGTTTTCGTATTTTTCAGCTAAAACCATCCAGTTTAGAAAGCAATGTCTGTTAACACGGTGCATATGGATAAACTGACCGGGAGAGACAACTACAATAGTTGGAAATTCGCCGTAAAATTCTATTTGGAACACGAGGAGTTGTGGTCGTGTGTGGAACCGATCATAGACGAAGCCGTTGATCTGAAGAAAGATGTGAAAGCTAAAAGCAAAATCATACTCTTAGTTGACCCAAGTAATTATCACCACATTGAAGACGCACAGAGTGCACGGGATGTATGGGTCAAACTTCAGTCTGCATTCGAAGACTCCGGTTTACAAAGGAGAGTGGCATTATTGCGTGACCTCATTAATACAAATTTGGATAATTGTACCGATATTGAGGAATACGTCAACAAAATCATGACAACTTCTCACAAATTGAGAAATATTGGATTCAAAGTGGATGACGAATGGCTAGGCACCCTTATGCTGGCAGGATTGCCAGACCAATATAAGCCAATGATTATGGGTTTGGAAAGCTCTGGTGTAAAAATAAGTGCTGATTCCATAAAAACTAAGTTGTTACAGGAGGTCAAAAAGGAATCTGACACTACCGTATTGTATTCTAAGCACAAGTTAAAACACACAAAAAACTATGGGAGTTGTAACCCATAATTGTTGTATCTTGTATTTTTTAATAAATTCTGATAAAAAATGAGATGTCCATTATTTCTCAAAATATGTTTTGCACATAACATACAGTTGACCATGGTTTTCGATCGATATTATAAAATATCGATATTTTGTGCCCGATAATATTGAATAATCGATATTTAGCTATCGATATCAATATCGATATTTTACTAATATCGCTCATTCCTAAGAGCGAACTACGTGACAGCGAGTCTAGCTATTCCTGTTCTAAATTTACTTCGTCAAGTAACAGATCAAGCTACACCATCGACCACTTTAGGGATAACAATACAACAGGCCTTGCTTAAAAAAATCGAAGATAAACTGGCTCCATTAGAAAAAAATCCTTTCCTTTCAGTTGCTACCATTTTGGACCCTTGCTTTAAGCGAATCGACTTCACGTCTCCAATTGACGTGGCACACGCAATTTCTAAAATTAGCGATGACATTCGTGCAGAACACAGGCGTTGAGGGCAACATTCTCCAGAAGACCTGCACAAATAAACGCATCAGAACATACTGCTGAATCTTCTATATGGTCCAGGCATGAGAAACTTTTAAATGTTAGCGTAGCTGCGCAAGAGGTTCCAAGTGCTGGCTCTATCCACAATGAGCTTAAGCAGTATCTGGACCAACCACTACTGGAAAGGAAATCAGATCCAATAAAGTTTTGGGTGAGTTGTCAACATTTCATGCCGGTTCTTTCTAATATCGCTTTAAAATACCTAACATGCCAAGCATCTTCCGTGTCGTCGGAAACGCACACATAGATAAACTTTGCGTCCTTGAAAACGTTCGCAGGACTGCGTGACCGAACAATATAAACAGTGGTGCGGTGAACACCGAGCGGTTAGCAAGTGCTGAATGTTTGAATTTTGGATACAGATTTTTTCGTGCTCCTTTTACTTTTCGAAAGCAAGTAAAATATATCAATTGTGAGTACATCATCATTACTTATTATTAATTATGTGTGGTTATTATTAAAATTAGTGTACCGGGTTAGATAATTTGAATAACACAATAGGTTTTTTTTTAAATAACATCAATTTAAAACCTAGGCGATCGGGTATCCCCGGCCACACAATTGTCGGGTAGCCACGGCCACTTTTTGACTAAAGAATATGAGTGAATTCTAATTATTAAAAAGTTTAATTTAACCACTGAATGAGCACAATACACTGGTATAATAAAATGTTTATTTATATTTATGTATCTTATTTTCAGACTAAACTGAAATGCCAAAATTTAAGGGAAAAGAAACAAGAAGAGGTGATTGGGACGAAAATGTGATGAAACAGGCTATTTTAGACGTCAGAGAAAAGAAACTATCCATTAGAGAAGCTGCTAATAAATACGGAGTGCCCTTCAGGACAGGCTTAAGGCTATCAATAAGGGACAAGAGGTAAACTTACAGGCTAAACTGGGGAGATTTGATAATACATTTACAGAAGAACAGTCACAACAGTTATATAATCATGTCAAAGATCTCGATAACCGCTTGTTGCCCCTAACGAGAGTGGAATTCTTAAAATTAGCTTTTCAGTTTGCAGAAAAATTAAAAATTCCGCATAGGTTTAACAAAGAAAAACAAATGGCTGGGAAAGACTTTTTCTATAGTTTCTCAAAAAAATATCCAGATATTGTTCTAAGAACACCAGAGTCAACCAGCATTGCAAGGGCGGTTGGATTCAATAAGCCTCAAGTCGATCGGTTTTATGATCAGCTAAACCAATTATTACAAGAGTATAAATTTCCTCCCTCGAAAATTTATAATGCCGATGAAACCGGGGTTTCAACAGTTCACAAAAATGAAAAAGTTATTTCTACAAAAGGCAAAAAGCAAGTTGGTAAGTTGACATCTGGTGAGAGGGGACGAAACATCACACTGATGTTTGCAATGAGTGTAACTGACCATTTCGTACCTCCACTATTTATATTCCCCAGAAAAAGAATGGATAAAAATGGCCGTTTGATGATTGGGGCTCCACCCGAAAGCATTGCCATTCCTCACAAAAGTGGCTGGATGAACGGCGATATATTTTTACAATGGTTGCAGCATTTTAAACAGCATGCGCAGCCTTCAAAGGAGCAACCAGTCCTTTTGATTTTAGATGGTCATGGAAGTCACAAAGAGTTGGCAGTAATAGAGTATACTCGAGCAAATAACATCCACATGATTAGCACACCACCACATACCACTCATAAGTTGCAACCGCTAGACAGAGTATTTTTCAAGCCATTTAAATCTGCTTATGCTTCAGCTTGTTCACTGTGGATGAGAAGCAATCCATTTGCTAGGATCTCTGAGTTTGACGTTGCTGCTTTAGTCAATTCAGCATTTTCGAAGGCAGCTAGGTTAGATATAGCTCAGAGTGGATTCAAATGCTCAGGAATTTATCCATTTAATCGGGATATCTTTACTGATTTGGATTATTTACCATCCCAAGCGACAAATGTAGAAATGGATCCAGTGTTGGCTGCTAATCTATCAAGCACCACTATTGCTGCAAGTTCCCAGCTACCAACTGGCTGCAGTGTCCTGCTGTCTGCTTCATTCACCACACATCAAACTAGCTATGAAATTTCTAACGAACAGGTCGCTTCTACAACAACCCAGGCATCAACAAGCACCAATGAGCTGTGTGCTCCAATCATCATGCATGCAACTGGGTACGAAAACCTAGAGTCCACTCCTGCAACATTCCTGCCGTCAACTAGCTGCAACCAGCAATCTGCCTCAACTACTGCTGATCCCAATACTTCATGTCAGCTTCTTAAACAGTTGTCACCTCTACCTGATTCAAAGAAGCGAAATTCTCACCTTACAAAAACACATTGGTAGAGAAAGCTAAAGATACAAAAACCAAAACTACAACTGCAAAAGGTGTAAAAAAGAAGATTTCAACTTCAGAGAGGACTGCGACTAAAAAAAAGAAACCAGCTTTGAAGACGAAACAAAATATTCAAAATTTGACAAGAGATAAAGAGACAGAGTGCATTATTTGCGGAGAAACATTTGAAGAAGACTGGATACAGTGCTATAAATGTAAAGACTGGGCGCACGAAGACTGCGTATACATCGACGAAACGCAACCTTACTATTATTGTGACGTATGCACTGCAAAAAAATCACTTGGCCAAGATTAATATAGTGTGGCCGGAGCTACCCGCCAAAATATTTTTTGCCAAAAATTAAAGGCTGATTTTGAGACTTAATATTAGCTTAGATTTTGAAATTATCTGATTGTTATGTTGATTAAATTACTTTAAATATGTCGAAATTATAATTTACGTTGAGAATAAAAGTTTAAATTTGTTGATTTTTTACTTTTTTAGAGTTTTGCTTATGTGGCCGTGGCTACCCGACCTTCCCCTACGAGATTGGAGACTTTGTAATATTTATTTATGAAGGTGAATATTTTGTGAGTCAGATAAAGTCTCTAAGCGAAGAAAGTGTTTTAATAACACCAATGCAAAAATCTCTGAAGAACTGGAAATGGCCCGATAAGGAAGATTTAAAGGGGTTTGGGTCATTCTGGCGTCGTTTTAAATTTTGGCGGCCACTCATGAAAGTTATATATATTTTGAAAGAGTAAGACTAGGAACACCCTCAGCTTCGCTCCAGAGTCAACATGAGCTCGACCACTGACGCCACTGACCTCAATATTGTAACAGGGGTTGTGTGTGGTAATACTTTTTTGTTTTTTTAAAAGAAATAGTTCGTCCAGTAGAATTCAAGTTTTATTTACTTACCTTTTCGCTTAAGTATATAAGATTTGATTTATAAATACAAATTTAATCATATTTTAATCTATGTACATTGTTTTCAGTAAAGACAATAATGGAACCTTCGCAAATAAGAAAACGGGGCTCGGGATGTTCTCAAACTGATCTTTTGGGTGCCCTTGATGATATACAAAACAAACAAATGTCTGAGCGTGCAGCAGCCTTAAAATATAATATACCACAGCGAACGTTGAAGAATCACATAAAATCTGGAAGAGCTGTGAAGAGAATGGGAAGAAAAACTGTTTTTACCGACACACAGGAAAAGGAATTGGTAGAGCGAATTAAGAAGTTTCAAATATAGGCATGCCTTTGACACCAAAAACAATACGTAAACAAGCTTACTTATTTTGTGAAAGAAACAAAATAAAAAATCCTTTTATGTAGTTTGGTTGATCATGACGTCGTACTAATTATCACACTTCCAAACATTGATTTGTTTCGATTTCCAAAAAAAAAAATCCGGCCCTTGTTAGACGCAATTACATCTAAGCCTATAGCTGAAGCCATTCGGAGCTTAGAAGGCGACAAGGAGACTTTTTATGGAAGCCTGCAGCCAGAATTGTATCGAATGGCCGTGTGGTGCCGGCAGAGGAGAATAGTACCATCCCATATCATCCTGTGGGTGTCGTAAAAGGCGACTAAGGGAGTGTGATTAGGTTTTGCTGAGTTCCTTGCATCCTGATCACCAGTTCACGTTTACGAACTAATTAAAGTGGACACATCCAAACCCTTTCCGGTCGTATCGGTCTCCGTTCCACTGGATAAAAAAGGGGGAGGACGAGTGTGTGCACCTGTGTTTGCGCGTACATCTGTGCACCTAAATATATCCTGCGTAGGTATATGACTGTTTCCGATCATGAAACGGTCACTGTAGCCGAAACCGGCTTGGAACTTATATATATATATATATCGAATGCAAAAATGTTGGACTTATTAAAGCAAGAAAATCCAGTATATTGTGGTGGTTTAGTTGATACAATTAAAGAAAGTATACAAAATCGGTTTGAAAATTATAAGTTGCATGACATACGTGCCAAAACACAGCATTTTAGCAGCTGTGCCATATCCCTTGTGTAGCAATTATATCACATTTTCTTATATGAAGTCTTGTACTGATATAATGAAAATTGAGTTTGATGATGAATCCAAATATGACAGATTAGACAGAGTGTATCAAGGTGTATTAGCTGTTTTGTTACCGCAAAAACCAAGTCTCTTCTACCTTATACAAAAGTTGAGACAAGAAGCCAAACACTGTGATAGAAGGTTACGGAATTCTCTTTTTCAGGTTTTACGAAGAAATCGCCGAAACCGTTATACTTTGTTTGACAAAAAGTACAAAAAAGTTTTACAAAAAATTTAAAACGGTCAAATATCAGTGGAGTCTTTTTTTAAAAAAATGATCTATATTCAGCTTATTTATCTTATTCCTAAGTAAACATTTTGTTTTTGATAAAAATTGTTGTATTTTTGATAAATATTGTTTTATTTTTGATAAATATTGTTGATGTTCTGATAATAATTTTTGATTTTTTAAAAAAGAAAACGGATAACTTTTGCGCTACAAAATGACATTCAATTTTTTTATAAATATTGTTTAAAGTATTGTTGATTTTTTGAAAAGAAAAAGAATAACTTTTGATTACTATGAGGGTATGTTGTGAATAAGTATAAAGAAAAATTTGACAAAAGTGATTCCATGTTACGGAAGTCAATACTGCAGTGGTTATTTATATATGCGATAAGTGCTAAGTGATATTTATTCATGTTGTTTAATTGTACTGTGTGATTTGAGTAAACAATCATGAAAAAAGGAAGACCAGTTGCCGTTACGATCAATGATCAAAAATTTGTAAATACAGAAGTACTTTTAACACTCACAAAAATTATCCACCAGCAAGTGATCAGATTTTTGAAGACATTAGCAAAGAGTTGACTTATCGCATGACTCCAAAGAGATTGCGTTTATCATTAAAAATAAATTATAAATTTCTTTTTAGTAGTAATTCTTCATCAGATTGCGATGGCAAAGAAAGTATTGAGAATACATTTGAGAGCCAAAGTAGCAGTTCTATAAATAACGAAGAAATACCAAGTGACGAACATCTAACGTTTTATCTAGATACTCATGGGAAAAAATTCAACCAATTTTAACATTCGTTGAAAGAAACGATCCCAAAAAACCTTCCAGTCGATATCACAGAAAATGGTCTTTACCAAAACATGTGTGGGCTGAGTTATTACGTGAGGAATTGTGGAAAGTGACAAAGAAGCCATGTACATGGATCTTCAAAACAGTTTCCATTAAAGCTAACGAATCTATCAAATGCAGTGGTATCTGTAAGGAATATGACGCTAGTGTTCATATATACATATTACTCGTATACCCTACAGACAAAATCGTAACTTGTAGGTGTGTAATTGTATAGAACCTTCGTGGTATTTTTAGATTTAAAAATTGTAAACTTGACAGGAAAAAATCCTGCAATTGTTTTCACAATAAGAAAATTGTCGGTTCCACTATGTGGTTGTAAATATACATATTAAACTCCAAATTATCGCCTGTTATTGAAGCTCCACCCGTAGACCAAACCCTGTTCAGTAATAAAAAGCTATAGTAACTTATACAAACATAAGTTGTCAAGGAAAGTCAAACTATCTCCGTTAAAACGTAAACAACTTGCAAGTAAACTTGAAGGTGTCTGCAATATCCGCTCATCATTCCCTTGCAGATACTGTAGGTAATGGATGAAAATGATATTGAACCTACCCATTTACCTAAAACTGGAACATTACCACAAATAAAGTACGAAAATAAGAAATATCATTATTACGATGCAAACCCGACTATTGCTTTATGGCTAATGGCACAGACGGAACCGTACAATACTTTGATAAGATATTTAGCACTACGTCAACAGTTTAGCGAACAAATAGTCAAGAACGATACTACAAAGATTATATTAGTGGCAATCACAAAGTAATAATGAGTTTAGACGCAACTGGGAGTGTAGCATACACGAACATATAAACAGACACACACAACTACACATACTGTCAAACATCTGACAGTGACATCTGACAGTGACATCTGACAGTGACATCCGACACTGACATTGACATCTGACACTGACAACTGTCGTCTCGTTCCTACACTTCACGCGAGGTGCGGGGTGGGAGGACAGTCAGTCTGCGTCCCACCGCCGCCGAGTAAAGACGTGTTCGTGTGAGGATAGCGAGCCGATATCATCGGTACCATCACACCGTTCATTACTTTATTGTTCATGGTTATTTCATATGCGGATTAGTGTCTACTACAGGGAGTATTCTAATAGCTCGTTTACACTCGCGTGCAAGTGGCGAGGCGAGCCACGAGGCGAGAGAGAGTGTGACTAGACGCTCGCGGCTCGCCTCGCGCCTCGCCTCGTCACTCGCAGCGCTCGCGTCGCGAGCGGTTTTTTGGTCACGAGTCAAAGGGCCTCGCGACGAACGCGAGCGTGGTGTTTACATTCGCGCTCTCGCCTCATTCGTGATTCAACACGAGTCGTTGTCGAGCAATGGATTGGTCTCAAGAAGAAACATTTAAATTTATTGAAGCATTGCAAAGGGAACCAATTATTTGGGATTCCAAAAATAAATACCACAAAATGAACCAAAAAGTAAACGATGCGTGGGAGAGGTTGTCATTGCAAATGAATAGACCTTTAATTATTTTAAAATAAAGACATTTTACTTTTTAGGTTTCCGTAGCCAAAAATGGCAAAAACGGGACCCTTATAGATACGTCATGTCTGTCTGTCTATCTGTCCGTCCGTATGTCACAGCCAGTTTATTCCGAAACTATAATGGCCGATCCACACTCTCCACGAGGCGACACGAGGGAACGCGAGTGCGAGAGTGAGGACGGTGCGCTCGTGTCCCCTCGCCTCGCCTCGCTGGCGCTCCGCTTTCTGTCGGTTTTTCGAGCGCGAGTCAAAAGACGCGAGAGGGTGAGGCGAGGGAGTCAACCACACTCTCCCGCTCGCTCACTTAGTTGTTGACTACTGCCGCGTGAAGGCGCGCGCGCAGTTTTGTTTATATTATGGTGGACTGGAGCAATGATTTGTGTACCACTTTTATGGAATTTGGAATCCAATAAACCCATATCACAAGGACCAAAATAAAGTAAACGATGCGTGGGACCGGATAAGCAAGAAATTAAATATCCCTGTAAAGGAGTTGAAGAAAAAAAAAATTCATTGATGGCGACTTTTAGAGGGCACCTGAGAAAGAAAAAGCTTCGATTAAATCCGGTGCAGGTATTAATGATATTTATAAACCGATATGGTTTTTATACGAACAGATGGAAAGCTTTTTGGGTTAAATCACGTCCATCTTGTAGGGGAAGGCCGGGCAAAGTGAATACCCCGGGCAAAGCGAATACTCCCCACTACTTCTAAAATATTAGTTGTTCATTCAACACGCCACCACTGTTACGTTCGGCCATCTTGGTTTAGTACGCGGCAAACATCGAAGCGAGTAGTCTGGGTTGCATCTTTTTTCGCCAGAAAAAAGATGCAACCCAGACTACTGGATCGCGCGCCTCCCGGCACTCAAGGAACCTGTACTCCAAATGGTTGGACTTCAGGTGAGGTGTTCTTGGATTGGATGCATTTTTTTGTGGAACATGTTCGACCTACCCCTGAGAAAAAAATACTTCTTTTATTGGATAACCACGAGAGCCATAAGTATTACCCAGCTTTAGATTACGCCAGCAACAACAATGTCGTAATTTTATCCTTGGCCCCACACACAACTCATAAAATGCAACCCATGGATGTAGCGGTTTACGGCCCACTGAAAACTTTCTTTGAAAGGGAGGTAAATTTCTTCCAAAAATCGCACCCAGGACGCATTATAAATCAATACGATGTAGCCAAACTGTTATCACCAGCTTTTCTGAAAAGTGCAGTAGCTCAAAATGCAGTTCATGGATTTGAAAGACCTGGTATTTGGCCAGTGAATAAATATGCTTTTGGTGAAGAAGATTACGAACCAGCCGCTGTGATTGCAGGCACGTCTAATATGAATATTGGCACAGAAAGTACATATACGCACTAGAAACGATCGATATTCCCAGACCTTTAGCAGAAACTTCTTCAACTCCTTCGCCTTCACTTCTTCAAGAACAGTTTCTGTCAAATTCAGTAGATCCTCTATCAGAACTATTTAAGACTTTAGAAAGACTAAGTTATTAAAAGACTGAATGATAAGTCAAAAAATGTTCCTAAGAAGACTAATACAAAGACTGGCAAAGACAAAAAAACTGCTAAAAAGGTTAAACAGCCAAAGAAAATAAAAGAATTTAAGGATATTTCATGCTTTTTTTGACGGGAAACCAATTGAAAA
Organism: Conogethes punctiferalis; assembly: GCA_031163375.1. Classification (NCBI taxonomy): domain Eukaryota; kingdom Metazoa; phylum Arthropoda; class Insecta; order Lepidoptera; family Crambidae; genus Conogethes; species Conogethes punctiferalis. Next base: position 1,483,249 of record CM062099.1, read on the forward strand.
TTGGATTCAATGTGACATTTGTCAACAATGGTGTCACGAAGATTGTTCTGCTTTTGATGGCACTCAAGGGTATACCTGTGACAATTGCCAATCTTAATTTTCTATTTTTATAGTGAAGTAAAGTTTTTTTTTGATTTTATTAAAGTTAGTTCTAGGTTATCAGAGATTGAATATGGGATTGAATACTTTGCCCGAGTACTATGTTCGCTTTACCCGGGGTAACGGGCAAAGCGAATACTTTCATACTTTTTTAAATTTTAATTGCAGTTGATTAAATATTTGATTATTATTGGTTGATATGTTCGTATTTGTAAGAGCAATAAATAAAGACTGATTTGTGATAATTATTTTGTTTTTGTATTGTTAACCTTTTCTGCTATAACCTTAAATACCTTAAGGTATCCACTTTGCCCGGCCTTCCCCTACTAGACGTAGCAAGCAACCAAATAAAATGGAGAGTGTGGATGGCTAGCACTCTTGCAGCCTCCGCTCGCCAAGACTCGTGCCGAGAGCCTCTAGGAGGCGCCTCGCGAGAGTCTGGATCCGCCATAATAGTTACATTATTGAAATTTGGTACGGAGATGTATTCTATAAACCGCATTAGACGCTCGCTCACACATTTTTTTATTTAGTTAGAGGGTTCTCAGTGCTCACCGTCACAAACAAAAAACAGTAATGGAGTTGCGAAAAAGAGCGAGTGTGTTCTGGTGTGTTTTCAATCGGCTCACGGTGAAAAACGCTCCACTTCGTTTTATTATTTTCATTTTAATATGGGATATAATTGTGATGAGGCATATGAAGTTTTTAAAAAAAAACTGTAAATTAATAAGTTGTGCGAGAAGCTCCAAAAAGTATGTGTTTAAGACACTAAATTAAACATTGAAATATAAATAAACTGGCGGACAAAAAATTAGGCCACTTGGTAAATCGGATGTAGTCTTGTGTTGGAAGATAATAATGACCTTTAGAATACTTTTTAAATTATTGCAACAACCCAACTTAATACACTACGCGCTTAACCACGCGTCCGGCCCTGAATGTGAGATTAGTTCCGCCGTTGACCAAGATGGCGCTGGCAGTACATTACACCGCGCTATCATTGCGTTTTTACTATATACTACAAGATCTCCCCATACATTCAGGACCGTTATCTAATTTCCTTAGATTCCTTAGATCACATCTTTTTCTCATACGAGACGAGAAGATCTTATCCGCTAATTGTAGAGGAAAGCTCCACAAGTGATTTCACGATAGTGCAACACCTACTGGGCATCCACTACTACGAACGGACAGTCCCTTAATAGGCTATTCCGGTCTCATTCAAAAAGTAGTTCAAATGCATCTTTTAGTGATAAAATACCACGGAAAAATAGAGATATATTTTATTAATATCAAATAATAAAGAAAAACGACTTTTAATTTTTCAATTAAATTACTTGCTCGAAAACAGCACAACTCTAGTCCGCCGTGACTTTTACGTCACACTTTTAGTAAACATCACGCGTCACTGAGAGATTAAAGTTATTTTCGCAAATACAAAATGATCTATAGTCCATATGATTGGTGTCTTGTGTCTGAATGTAAGATAACAAGTGAAGATCATTTTGATGTAAGTATGCAATTTAATAGACCTTCAAAACTTGCAAAATTATATTCACAATATTGCAAAACTAATATTTCATAGGTTATGTCTTCGTGGAAGATTAGTGCTTTCTGCTTTCATAAAACCATCTTCCATGATGAAATTATATTATAGCGCCGGAATATCGAGAAACGTGTTAATAATAACTAAGAATTTTCGAATTATTGTAGTAAATGTAGTAGACACAGTACTGAGATTATTTGTTTACAAGACAGATTACGTCAAAACTTTAGCCAACATGGCGTACAGCGTTTTCACCAAATTGGAGACAGATTAAAAAACATGAATTTTAAAACGGAAATATTAAATTTATTTTTCACTTTTATGAATTGATATTAATATTCTTGGTTTACTTTTTCATGATCTATTATATAAACATAATTTTAGTTTTTTTTATTCATAGGGTGGAATAGCCTATTGTAAGAGGCACTTAGGACCGTGCATTCACGATAGTGGAACGCGGCCCAGAGACCTCGAGTCCACCCTTTAGAGCTGTGTAAGCTTTGTTTATACGTAATAAACGTATACCCTACGACTCCAGTATTTTCTTGGCGGTGACGTCACAGCGGTCTCTTCGGTACCTGCCCAACCGGAAACGTCTACTACATTACTTAATTGTTGGTTGATTGGTATCTGAAAGAGATGATGATATGACAGTTTGCAATATTCTGATTGCGACGGAAAAAGTAGAACAAGTGAAAGAGTTTCTGTACCTGGGATCAAAATTTGCAAGTGATGGTCAAGCGCCGTGGTTCGCTAGCGCGGGCCACGGTTCAATGCTGAGTGAGGCCCTTTTGCATTGGGCGTCACAACCCTGCGTCCGGTCTTTCTTTTTACATTGTTTTGTTTATGTCTTTTTTTTTATTTTATTTTTCATATATTTGTTTTTCATGTGAAAGTTGTAAGTCGTAATGTATGATTCTATTTGTTTTTTTCTTCTCCTTTTTTGTGTGTTGTCTATTGTGTCTATTGTTGTGTTGTGATGTCTAATAGTAATAAATATTTCTTATTTGATGGAAAGTGCGACAGCGATATTGAAAGAAAAGTGAATGCTGGTAATAGTGTGAATGGAGCACTGCACCACACCTTTGTGAGCAGTCAGAGGGTCTCAAAAAGGCCCTGGCGGTTCGCAGTTATCATATTTTGATTATTAACATTATGCCCAACGAAGTGAATACTACAGCGAAGGTCAACTAGTGTTAAATAAAATTAATATTATTAAATAAAGAGCTGGCGGATGATCGAGAGGAATGGATAAAACTGGGGGAGGCCTTTGCCCAGCAGTGGGACAGTAGAGGCTAGAGAAAAAAAAAAACTGTTGTAGCAACTCGTATACAAACCCTACACATTTTACCCTAGCAACGCCAAGCAAGACCGTATTAGTTCCAGTATACATTCATAGATGGCGCTGCCTGTACCTTAAATCGCGGTATCGTTGCGATTCTCAGATCATATAAGGTCTGCCCATACAAAGTGTACTTTACTTTACAACCTCATCCCAGTTCCATGGTGAACCGCTCCATACAGGCTTTCAAGCTATATTGAGACCTCTTTGGGCTTTCACCGCGGCTTTATTTTTGTATTCGGCACCAAGCTCGCGCTTTTACGCCAGTAAGACGCGTTGCGGGGTCATCACTTTTTGTACTGCTGTGACGTAATATATTGTTCGCGCCTACGACCCTCTTTATCTGGCGGTGACGTCACGACGGACCCGTTCATCACCCGGCTACCCCATCCGTACTCAACTCATACCCCCTACAAAATTTGGCGCCCAACTCGAGGCTTCACTCCAGGGAAGTCCAGGTACACCCCCGTCGAGTGAAGGAACCTGGCTTCTGCAGGGACAACGTTTGGTCGTACACCTACAATCTGGCGACCAACAAGGCCCGAAGCAACGTAACGAAGTAACGAATTGTAACGAAGTACGGAAGGACAACTACGTGTGTGAAAACCGCTATCATCGTTGAAGACAAAATGGGAGTTAATCTGTCGGACCAACAATTTAGTCAACTATTGGCATCGCTGAGCAACCGCCGCAGTACTTTGGTATCCTGCAAGGCATCTTACGGAGGCGAGAAGAATTCCGAGTGTGTGGAAGCGTTTTTAGCAGCTGTCGGCGTTTTCAAGAAGGTGGAGGCAATCTCTGATGCTGATGCTTTGGAGGGTCTTCCGTTGCTGCTTCACGGAGAGGCTGCGATTTGGTGGCAGGGAGTCAAGGAGAGAGTGACTTCGTGGGAAGTCTTTGAGGAAACTCTTCGCTACAACTTTGCCCCTAAGAAACCGGAATACCTAATTTACAGTGAGATCATCAGTGAGCGACAAGAAAAACAGGATACTGCTACTTTCATCTCGAAGAAGAGAATGCTGTTCTCTCAATTACCAAGGACGGAACAGCTAAAAGAGAAACAACAACTGTACATAGTCTATACGTCTATAGTCTCCTGAATCTGTCTATACGAGACAAAGTTCCTCGAGGATGCGTCAACGGGTTTGAGGATCTGTTGCGGGAAGCTCGTGGGGTGGAGCAGGTTCAGCTCACCTCCAACATAACCTCGCTAGCACGTTACCCTCGTGTTGCGAAGTAGCAACCTTTTTTTATATTATAATTTTTAACTGGCTGTTTTTATACGTTTTTATTGAGAAAATGTCCCCTTTTTATTTGTCACTCTTCAAATTGTCACCGGAATTGTCGGTCCGTTGGTTTGGTTTTATTTTAATAATTATTTCATTTCTATCCTTTTATTAGTGCTTTCATTTCATAGTTTAGTTACAGTCCTCATTTCGTCGTTTTCACCTCGTGTTTTGTAAGAATCGATACAAGTCATTTTATGAAATTTTTTTACAATCTCCTGGTTTTAAAAAAAGTGGACCAGCGAGTAACCCTTTTTTATATTACATAATTGTTTCAAAGAAGTAAAGCGTTGTCAAGATTACGACATAATAAAGCAAATCGTAAAAGACGAGTGACATTATGTTTAGGAAAATTTATTGGATTACCAAACAAATGGATAGGAAGCGAAAGACTTATAGACAAACCGACTAGAAGCGGGGAAGCCAGATTGCGCTTTAAAAAGTTATCAGAATTTAAAAAAAAATATGGAATCAACGAAAAAGAGGTAGCATTTCAATGGAAATAAGAAAACCAAAAGGAGCTTGAAAATTACAAGAGAAAAGTGGAATCAGAAAAAAATACAAACGGAAAGGTAAAGATTTTCGATTTACCAAAAGAAAACAAAGAAATTAATAAGAGAGTTCAGTGGCTTATGGACCATATTAGGTCAGAAAATTTAATAAATGTTGATATCGAACTGGCAGGACCACAAATAAATATCTTTTTTTCTTAATCCACTGGAGCACAAAATTCGAAATTAACGAACAAAATAGCACAAAGTCAGCATTAAATATTGAGCACAACGAAAACAAAAAACAAGACATTCACGGTAAGTGCAAAGAGAAGAGACGCCGAGGTAAACAGCGCATCGGCAAACGTAGTGTAGGATGCCCTCAGGCCAGGTGGAGTGACGATTATCAGGACGGCTGGCAAGTTTTTTTTTTTTTTTTATAGTAGCTCGACATAATGGCTTCCCTACGCCTGATGGAAAGCCAATGAGAAGCCCAAGTCGCTGTGACAACTGGCAAGTAACTAAGTAAGTAAGTGCTGGATGCGAGAGGCCCAGGATCGTGCAAGATGGCGAACAATTGGCGAGACCTGCGCCCAGCAGTGGACTGTGATGGGCTGGTGATGATGGAGTCCTACATTTCATTGACATTAACGAATTGTAGTTGTACATGGAAATTCAAGCTAATTTTTGAAGGAAAGAATTTTATTTTTTTATTTTGTTCATAGCTTTATATTGCTTTTTGCTTAATTCGAGGCCGGATCGGCAGAGTAACTCGTTATACCTTATTATTTTTTAATTATTTTAAATCGTTAATAAATGTAATAATTAAAATAATTATTGTTATAGGATGTAATATTTTTTATCAGTAGTAAAACAAAATTGTATAATATTTTCTAGGCTGTACTATCATCTGTATATTTTACATCTATCTTTGTATTTTATACCTACCATTGCAATAAATACACTGATTTAATTTATCGAGCGCTACGATGCCACACACACAGACAAACACATCAAACTTATGATACCAGTCTTTTTACGTTTTTTTTTTTATAGTGGCTTGACACAATGGCTTCCCTACGTCTGATGGAAAGCGAAAGAGAAGCCCAAGCCGCTGTGACAACTGGCAAGTAACTGGTCAGTTACCTGTCAGTTGCCACCGCCATGCCGGCCCAACCCTAACCCCCCCATGAGCTCCGGAAACCCTACTCACCGGCAGAAACACGACCCAAAGGTCATTTGGCTGCGGTATTCTATAGGGTGGAGGTCCTTCCCCGGACGGGCGGCTCAATTCAAGCGAAGATTCGCTATGCCCTACCTCTCTTACGTCCGGTAAATAAAAATAACAATAAATAAAAATCACTTGATAAATTCATTTATTCGTGTCTAGACTAGATAAATTACTTAGAATAATTATAATTTAATAAATTCACCTATTACAACTACGTAACATTCGATGCACTCCTCTTTTACACCATGTCCAAAAAAGGATGCAATCATATTTTTTTTTATACAAATGTATGTAAAAAAAAATATCACAATTATTTCACATAATATTGCACGTATAACAAGTTTGCAGAAAATATCATTAATTCGAGCTAAAATCGCTGACATGTCACGCTGGGCCACACAGCGCCACCTAGCCCCAAACTAAGCCGAAGCTTGTACTATGGGTACTAGACAACTGGATAAACTTACATATATACATTCTTTTTTGTAAATAAATACATATTATACATAGAAAACACCCAGGCCAATACAAACTGGGTGTTTTCTATGTATGATATGTATTTATTTACAAAAAAAATGTATCTAAGTAAGTTTATCAGTTGTCTAGTACCTACCCATAGTACAAGCTTCGGCTTAGTTTGGGGCTAAGTGGCGCTATGTGGCCCAGCGTGGCATGTCTTGGGTTATTTATTTAAACAGACATGTTCATGAACATAAATGTTTGTACTGTGCGGGAATCGAACCCACGACCCTTGGCTCAGAGGGCGGAAGTCACTACCAAATGAGCCACCGAGCCAGTCAACTGCGATGTTAACTGGCTTGTATCAATAGGGAGCGTGCACAAACTGTAGGTGGCAGCACTAGTGTAAACTAGGGTAAAACATTCAAATTTATGACACCAGTTGGCAGCACCATCGATGTGCACGTTCCCTATAGCTGGATACAATCAGGGCCGTCTTTAAACTATTTTGAGGCCCTGGGCACATTAGGATCATGGGGCCCCTATGACCAAAATATCATTTAACATTTGGTAATCTGGCAGGAACTAGGGGCCCCTTCGATCACGGGGCCCTGGGCACGTGCCCGAGGGGCCTGGACACAATACTATGGGTAGTCTCACGTGACGCCACGATGCTAGCTGCCGTCCTCGACGTAGCTCTTGACGTGGTCGTACACGCCGAAGAACACGAACCCGCCCAGCATGAACGCCAGCAGACGGGGCGTCGCACCTGACAACAGAAGACATCATCATCATCATCATCGGCTTTTTCACAGCTGGACATAGTTTCAAAGATCTTTATTTTATAATAAACTAGCTTTTGCCCGCGACTTCGTCCGCGTGTTTAAATTTATACATACAAAAGTTTTTTCCCGCTAACTCCCGTTCCCGTGGGAATTTCTCAAAATACAGCCATAACTAAACTTTATATTTACTAAGGTACCTGCATGCCAAATTTCAAGCGTCTAACTTAAGCGGTTTAGATTTTTCATACAAAAGGATTTTCCCGCTAATTCCCGTTCCCGTGGGAATTTCGGGAATTCCTTTCTTAGTGCACCCCTACGGTACCTAAGCTACGTCCCTTCCAAATTTCAAGTGCCTACGTTTAGCCGTTTGGGCTGTGCGTTGATATGTCAGTCAGTCAGTCAGTCAGTTTCTCCTTTTATATATATAGAAGATATACAGTTATACAATTCCAGTGTACGTTAATAATCCTAGAATGTAACAAAAGAAAATGAACACGTTTACGAAGCTATTCAGCTTATTAAAACTTTTAAAAGTAATTATGTTACACTTTTTTTTTTAATTTATATACATAAATACGATTTTCATAGGTATAGAATAGTAAAAGTTATGTAAGCTTTAGTTCAGCAATACATTTGTTGACATAATGGCTAATTGCCATACAGCTGGACATAGGGCCCCCAGTTGCTCGCCACTTTGGGAAAACATCTGAAGGCTTTACCTACAATTAGCTTTTTTTTTATAGTAGCTCGGCATAATGGCTTCCCTTCGCCTGATGGAAAGCGAAAGAAAAGTCAAGTCGCTGTGATAACGGAAAGTAACTGATTCACCTGTCAGTTGTCACCGCCATGCCGGCCCAACCCCAACCGCTCCGGAAACCCTACTCACCGGCAGAAACACGACCCGGAGGTCATTTGGCAGCGGTATTCTATAGGGTGGAGGTCCTTCCCCGGACGGGCAGCTCAATTCGAGCGAAGATTCGCTATACCCTACCTTTTTCAAATCTCTTATTAATATATAAATAACTCAGCATACAGAAGCTAGAGAGGCTTATGTCCAGCAGTGGATTGCGATAGGCTGGTCATTATAATGTTGTTCTGATACTCATTATCATGAGGGATGTAAGGGAGCGGCCTATCATCTTTTCGCTCCAAGTCAACCTCACCTGCCCGTGGTGCATCCTGCCGAATAACAAACGAGGCGCTGGCAACCGACTGGTGGCGGTATAACCATCACAATTGAAGGCGTAGCTAAATACCACAAACCGATGACGGGCAGCAGCGTCACCGGAGCGAGGAGCTACGCCCTGCGATCGCCAACCCCGCCTGCCCTGCGTGGCGATTATGGGTATATCCTTCAGATGTTGGCCCTAAGTGGCGAACAACTGGAGGGGCCTATGTCCAGCAGTGGACTGCAATGGGCTGATGATGTTGATAATATCGATACTATCATTAGCGTATCGTACGCACAGCTTGGAAATGAGACAGGCTGTCGCTAGTCGGGCGACACTAGTCGCTGCGGCTTACCCGCGAACAGTCCCCTGACGCCGGACTGCAGGTAGATGCTGGCCAGTACAGGCGTGCGACAGGCTGTCGCTAGTCGGGCGACACTAGTCGCTGCGGCTTACCCGCGAACAGTCCCCTGACGCCGGACTGCAGGTAGATGCTGGCCAGTACAGGCGTGCGACAGGCTGTCGGTAGTCGGGCGACACTAGTCGCTGCGGCTTACCCGCGAACAGTCCCCTGACGCCGGACTGCAGGTAGATGCTGGCCAGTACAGGCGTGCGACAGGCTGTCGGTAGTCGGGCGACACTAGTCGCTGCGGCTTACCCGCGAACAGTCCCCTGACGCCGGACTGCAGGTAGATGCTGGCCAGTACAGGCGTGCGACAGGCTGTCGGTAGTCGGGCGACACTAGTCGCTGCGGCTTACCCGCGAACAGTCCCCTGACGCCGGACTGCAGGTAGATGCTGGCCAGTACAGGCGTGCGACAGGCTGTCGCTAGTCGGGCGACACTAGTCGCTGCGGCTTACCCGCGAACAGTCCCCTGACGCCGGACTGCAGGTAGATGCTGGCCAGTACAGGCGTGCGACAGGCTGTCGCTAGTCGGGCGACACTAGTCGCTGCGGCTTACCCGCGAACAGTCCCCTGACGCCGGACTGCAGGTAGATACTGGCCAGTACAGGCGTGCGACAGGCTGTCGCTAGTCGGGCGACACTAGTCGCTGCGGCTTACCCGCGAACAGTCCCCTGACGCCGGACTGCAGGTAGATGCTGGCCAGTACAGGCGTGCGACAGGCTGTCGCTAGTCGGGCGACACTAGTCGCTGCGGCTTACCCGCGAACAGTCCCCTGACGCCGGACTGCAGGTAGATGCTGGCCAGTACAGGCGTGCGACAGGCTGTCGCTAGTCGGGCGACACTAGTCGCTGCGGCTTACCCGCGAACAGTCCCCTGACGCCGGACTGCAGGTAGATGCTGGCCAGTACAGGCGTGCGACAGGCTGTCGCTAGTCGGGCGACACTAGTCGCTGCGGCTTACCCGCGAACAGTCCCCTGACGCCGGACTGCAGGTAGATGCTGGCCAGTACAGGCGTGCGACAGGCTGTCGCAAGTCGGGCGACACTAGTCGCTGCGGCTTACCCGCGAACAGTCCCCTGACGCCGGACTGCAGGTAGATGCTGGCCAGTACAGGCGTGCGACAGGCTGTCGGTAGTCGGGCGACACTAGTCGCTGCGGCTTACCCGCGAACAGTCCCCTGACGCCGGACTGCAGGTAGATGCTGGCCAGTACAGGCGTGCGACAGGCTGTCGGTAGTCGGGCGACACTAGTCGCTGCGGCTTACCCGCGAACAGTCCCCTGACGCCGGACTGCAGGTAGATGCTGGCCAGTACAGGCGTGCGACAGGCTGTCGGTAGTCGGGCGACACTAGTCGCTGCGGCTTACCCGCGAACAGTCCCCTGACGCCGGACTGCAGGTAGATGCTGGCCAGTACAGGCGTGCGACAGGCTGTCGGTAGTCGGGCGACACTAGTCGCTGCGGCTTACCCGCGAACAGTCCCCCTGACGCCGGACGGCAGGTAGATGCTGGCCAGTACAGGCGTGCGACAGGCTGTCGGTAGTCGGGCGACACTAGTCGCTGCGGCTTACCCGCGAACAGTCCCCTGACGCCGGACGGCAGGTAGATGCTGGCCAGTACAGGCGTGCGACAGGCTGTCGGTAGTCGGGCGACACTAGTCGCTGCGGCTTACCCGCGAACAGTCCCCTGACGCCGGACTGCAGGTAGATGCTGGCCAGTACAGGCGTGCGACAGGCTGTCGCTAGTCGGGCGACACTAGTCCGCTGCGGCTTACCCGCGAACAGTCCCCTGACGCCGGACTGCAGGTAGATGCTGGCCAGTACAGGCGTGCGACAGGCTGTCGCTAGTCGGGCGACACTAGTCGCTGCGGCTTACCCGCGAACAGTCCCCCTGACGCCGGACTGCAGGTAGATGCTGGCCAGGACGGGCCGCACGCGCAGCTTGCGCGTGAGCGCGTAGTCGTCGGCGAGCATGATGCGCGTCTTGGCGAGGTCCAGCGGCGTCGTCAGCGTCCCGGCGAAGCCGCCCGCTACGCAGCCGCACGCCGCACTCTGAAAATATACAATTTATAATGAAAATCTATATCTACTTAACAATAGGCTCGGTGGCTCATTTGGTAGTGACCTCTGCCCTAAGCCAAGGGTCGTGGGTTCGATTCCCGCACAGTACAAACATTTCTGTTCATGAAATTTTTTTTTTTTTTATAGTTGCTCGACATAATGGCTTCCCTACGCCTGATGGGAAAGCGAAAGAGAAGCCCAAGTCGCTGTGACAACGGGCAAGTAACTGGTCAGTTACCTGTCTGTTGCCACCGCCATGCCGGCCCAACCCTAACCCCCCACGAGCTCTGGAAACCCTACTCACCGGCAGAAACACGACCCAGAGGTCATTTGACTGCGGTACTCTATAGGGTGGAGGTCCTTCCCCGGACGGGCGGCTCAATTCAAGCGAAGATTCGCTATGCCCTACCTCTCTAAATGTCTGTTTGTATTGGTCTGAGTGTTTTTCTATGTATAATATGTATTTATTAAAAAAAATTGTATCTAAGTAAGTTTATCAGTTGTCCAGTACCCATAGTACAAGCTTCGGCTTAGTTTGGGGCTAGGTGGCGCTGTGTGGCCCAGCGTGGCATGTCTTGGTTATTTATTTATTTATTTAATAAATCTGTAGAGAGGTCAATTCTGTACATGAAATATAATAATATGTTCAAAAGAACTATCAGCATAATCACCCGATTATTGATGATTATTGATCGAGTAAAAATCTGTATCTATGTTCCTTATAGAAACAAAACCCACATGACAGCGCTACTGAGCTGAAGAGGGGTTGAGATGAATCCCGACCCTCCTCAGATGAGCGCTCGTAGCCGACCACCGTCAGGTTTAGTGGGTATCCTCCGTTAGTAGTACTCCGTAGTCCCGTTCCTAGGATACCTTTTTTTTTATTTTTTTTTATAATGGCTTCCCTACGCCTGATGGGAAGCAAAAGAGAAGCCCAAGTCGCTGTGACAACTGGCAAGTAACTGGTCAGTTACCTGTCAGTTGCCACCGCCATGCCGGCCCAACCCTCACCCCCCACGAGCTCCGGAAACCCTACTCACCGGCAGAAACACGACCCAGAGGTCATTTGACTGCGGTATTCTATAGGGTGGAGGTTCTTCCCCGGACGGGCGGCTCAATTCGAGCGAAGATTCGCTATGCCCTACCTCTCGTGTATGTGTAAAAGCATTCCTGACGTAAAATAAAAAACAAAGGCTGCTGACACAGACCTGCAGGCTGGTGATCTGTCCGTCGTTGTGGTGCCTCACGACGTTCTTGAGCAGCTCCCAGACGGGCAGCACCGTGGGCAGACGGCCTAGGGTGAGCAGTGGCCGATGATGATGTTGACTCACCTGCAGGCTGGTGATCTGTCCGTCGTTGTGGTGCCTCACTACATTCTTGAGCAGCTCCCAGACGGGCAGCTCGATGAAGCTGAAGGGCAGGTCGCGCAGCACCGTGGACAGGAAGCCGCGGTACACGCCCTTGCGGAGGCCCTCCGCTTTGTACGCCTGGGGGGGGAGTAATAAATATTATAATCATCAAAAGCCTACAAACGTTGCTGTGCATAGGCTAGGTTAGAGAGGTAGGGCATAGCGAATCTTCGCTCGAATTGAGCTGCCCGTCCGGGGAAGGACCTCCATAAATACCGCAGCCAAATAACCTCCGGGTCGTGTTTCTGCCGGTGAGTAGGGTTTCCGGAGCTTGTGGGGGTTTAGGGTTGAGCTGGCATGGCAGTGGCAACTGACAGGTAACTGACCAGTTACTTGCCAGTTGTCACAGCGACTTGGGCTTCTCTTTCACTTTCCATCAGGCTTAGTGAAGCCATTATGTCGTGCTACTACATAAAAAAAGGCATATTTAATACAAATTCAAAAATGGAGTCTCAAATTCTTTTTATAGTAGGTCGGCATCATTGTTTCCCTAGATGGTAAGCGAAGCCCAAGGTGCTGTGACAACAAGCAAGTAACTGGTCAGTTGCCTTAACTATTAAACTACCAACTTACCTCGACTAATATCCTTATGCTACTCAGTTTCTGACCGCCAACATAAGTCTGTTTCCTCTGCTTAGCTATCTCTGTGGGTACCCTTATAACACACGCCAACTGCAAAGAAAGTTTAAAATCAATAAGCCTTACTAAAAACATACCACAAAACTACACTAATGGACTAAGTCACCACCCTGTAGTATGGGGCGTAGAATTGACAGCCTTGGGATGTAAGGGAGCGGCTACCATCTTTCCGCTCCAAGCCAACCTCACCTGCCTGTGGTGCATCCTGCCGAATAACAAACGAGGCGCTGGCAACCGACTGGTGGCGGTATAACCATTAGGCGTAGCTAAATACCACAGACCGGTGACGGGCAGCAGCGTCACCGGTGCGAGAAGCTACGTCCTGCGATCGAAAACCCGCCTGCCCAGGGTGGCGAATATAGGTATGTCCTCCAGATGTTTGCCCTAGGTGGCGAGCAACTGGAGAGGCCTATGTCCAGCAGTGGACTGCAATAGGCTGATGAATCGTCAGCCTATCGCAGTCCACATCTGGACATAAGACCTCTTCAGTTGTTCGCAAATTTGGGCAAACACCTGGAGGCTTTAACCTTGTCATGCTGTCCATGAACCGTTGCACATATCCATTTCATTTGCACAGCGATACCTGGGATGACTTATGACCAATTGGTTGTTTGTCATAAGTCTAAGAAGACATAGGCCTTATTGTTGCTACTATTGGTTGGAAAATTTTTATATTATCCCTTTTTTTTTACAAAATAGTGGCATACAATCATATAGCCTATCTGATGTTAAGCGGTCACCGCAGCCTATGGACGCTTAGAACACCAGGTGCCACACCCGGGTTGCCAATTGACAAAAATGTGTGCGTTAACAAAAAACCCCTTAAGCTTAGATGCTATAAGAAAATATATATTATTCAATATGAACTCACCACTTCCCCAACACTGGCGGTGAACATATGTACAAATGGGGCATATCGAGGGTCCACTTTCGGCTGAAGTAATCTCTTAGTAGTCTCATATGACAGGAAAAACAGGGCCGTTGTGGGCATAGATGTGGATGCAACCGTTAGTAATCCTGAAAACACAAAAATAAATGGAGTCAAAAACATAATTAAATTTATTTATAGAAGTGTTTATTTTTTTGGGATTTTGTTTTTGCGCTCACATCCGCTCACTAAGCTAGTGATTAATACTATTAAGTTTCTGTTTAGCCCAATGGTTTACTGGCAGAGAATGCCTATGTGGCATTAAGTCCACTTCTGCACACTTCTTCATTGTGCAATAAACATTAAATAAATAAACAAGACCATTTTTTTACTCAAAATATGATGTGTCTATTCTGGCTGCATGAATTAGAGCTAACAGAATCATCACAATAAAAATTAGCTATGAAGATTGTTGTTCTAACAGATTCAAGGGGGAGACAGGTTAATACTGATGGCGACATATTGTGGACGCCTTTGCCCTACCCAAGGGCCATAGGCTTTAATTCAAAGTAAGACAATTTTAAGTAAAATACTCACCTCTATAGACACCACGGAAACCCTCCGGCCTTGTAGAAGCCTTGCTCACTCTGCAGCCGCGTTTTGACAGTGTCCAGCGGGTACAGTGTGACATCCACTGACAGGCCTGCCACAGCTCCAGCCTGCATAGTGCATATAGATTTTTTTTTATGACAGAGTGGGCAAACGTGCTTGAAGGTCACCTTATGGTAAGTGATCACTTCAGCCCATAGACACTGCTGCACACCAGGGGAGTCACAGATGCGTTGCTGGCCCTTGAGAAAGCTGTTGGCTCGACGATCCCTAGGTCGTTTAATAGATATAGATTTCTTTTAACACCATTTAGGTGGCCAAAAGTCAAGGACCCCGCCTGATATTGAGTGGTAAAAGCAAATAGTATCTGATTAGATTGACTGGCCCAATAATAGCTAGGGGTGAGAGCTCCCCCAACAGTCCGGCAATACGGCCGAAAAGGGTTGAACCATAAAAAAAACAATAAACATAACCTAAAATTAAACTATTGTTCCGCAAAAAATAAGTAGGTAGTAATAAAACTTACTACAAGCGGCGCTAGAAAAGGGTATTTTAATTCTTCGGATTTCACAGGAGCCTCCATGTTTTACACTACACTTATTTATGTCACAAAAACCGGAGGAAACATAACAAAAATCGCGTGCAAGCAACCTGTGAATGACAAACTCAAGTCTGAATGTCTTATTATCGCTTACGCAATATTATATAACTCTTGCTTGTTACATTTTGTTTCATCAGGCAGGATTAACTCACTCGCTTAACTGATATCTCTTAAAACTTTACATCAAATCAAATAGAAACTGTGTAATTGGGGCTTTTTCCGCTGACCGGCTGACAATCTGACAAATGTCCGCCATATTTTAACTTTTATTTTCTTTTCCCTCTTTCCCGCCAGATCCAATCCTCTTGTCTATGCCCCGATGTCTATGGCAGTACGGTACAGACAGCAACACCTCTGCACTGTAATAATTAAACAAACCCATACACATTAATTTATGTAGGAAATAGAGATAGTGCCCATTATATATCCCATATCTAAAAAGATGAACATCAATTTGAGGCAAATAAAGAATTAAAATATGAAAACTTATTCTGACTGGGTCATCTGCTCATCATATGAGAATGAGTATTAAAAAGGCCCTCTGTTCGAATCCAAATAATAATGAATGTGAAAAGAGGTTTAATGAAAAAAAGAGTAACATTTTTTTGATTCAATGCAGCAAGGAATGAAATGAAAAATTCAAGCTATAAAATAAATACGGTTGCTAGGCAACAATCGATTAGCGTCACATTAGTTATAACTGTTTTTATTACTTTTTACAATGCCAAAAGTATACAAAACTGCTCACGATGGGGTGCCTTACCACAACGTGCGGAAAGTACGGAAAGGCGCCGAGCCTGGGTGTTATCAGTTACACACGTACGTTCTTCATTTGTAATTTATTATCTACTAGCTGCTGCTCGCGGCTCTGCCCGCGTGAATGTTCGTATAAAACATAGCCTATATGTTAATCTGATGTACAAACTATATTCCTGTAAAGTTTCATTAAAATCCGTTCAGTAGTTTTTGCGTGAAAGTGGAACAAACATCCATCCATCTATCCAAACTTTCGCGTTTATAATATTATTAATTAATTAATTATTAATTAATATTAATATTAATTAATTAATTAATTAATTAATTAATTAATTAATTAATTAATTAATATTAAGTAGGATTAGTAGGACTAGCTGCTGCTCGCGGCTCTGCCCGCGTGAATGTTCGTATGAAACATAGCCTATATGTTAATCTGATGTACAAACTATATTCCTGTAAAGTTTCATTAAAATCCGTTCAGTAGTTTTTGCGTGAAAGTGGAACAAACATCCATCCATCTATCCAAACAAACTTTCGCGTTTATAATATTAGTAGGATAGGACTAGCTGCTGCTCGCGGCTCTGCCCGCGTGAATGTTCGTATGAAACATAGCCTATGTGTTAATCTGATGTACAAACTATATTCCTGTAAAGTTTCATTAAAATCCGTTCAGTAGTTTTTGCGTGAAAGTGGAACAAACATCCATCCATCTATCCAAACAAACTTTCGCGTTTATAATATTAGTAGGAAGTAGGATAGGAAGTAGGATTCACGTTGAATGAAACGTCAAGCAAACTAGACCTACCTATCATCATCAGCATATCACAGTCCACTGCTGGACATGGGCATCTCCAGCTGTTCGCCGGAGGATATACCCATACATGTACATAGGGATTTAGGGATATGGGGGACAGAAAAAACGACTTCGTTTTATCATCATCATCAGCCCGTGTCAGTCCACTGCTGGACATAGACCTTTCCTAATATTGACTTCGTTTTATACTATGTAGTGATTAGTGTGATTTGCGGGTTTGACGCCTGGCTTTAGCCTTTAAATAACCCAAGACATGCCACGCTGGGCCACACAGCGCCACCTAGCCCCCAAACTAAGCCGAAACTTGAACTATGGGTACTAGACAACTGATAAACTTACTTAGATATTATTATTTTTTTGTAAATAAATACATAGAAAACACCCAGACCAATACAAACAGACATGAATATGTCATGAATGAATATGAACACAATGTTTGTACTCTGCGGAATCGAACCCACGACCCTTGGCTCAGAGGGCAGAGGTCACTACCAAATGAGCCACCGAGCCTATCATCATCATCAGCCTATTTATTACAGTCCACTGCTGGACATAGGCCTCTCCAGTTGTTCGCCACTTAAAGCAAACTTCTGGATGATATGTACCCATAATCGCCACGCGTGTTGGCGATCGCAGGGCATAGCTTCTTGCTCCGGTGACGCTGCTGCCCATCACCGGTCTTTAGTATTTAACTACGCCTTCAATTGTGATGGTTATACCGCCACCAGTCGGTTGCCAGCGCCTCGTTTGTTATTCGGCAGGATGCACCACGGGCAGGTGAGGTTGGCTTGGAGCGAAAAGATGATGGGCCGCTCCCTTACATCCCGAGCCTTTCATTGTACCTTATTCCTACATTCCAGGCCATCGGACTGCCGCCTCAAGTTCCCGATCACGCAGCGCCCGATCCACAAATGCGAAGTTCCCAAGAGGGAGTTCACGATGGTGCCCCAGATCGGTGGCTGGAGGGAGCTCCTGGTGCCCAAGACGATGCCCAACTTCTACCCGGCTGTGATGCACCAGAATGAGTTCCAGCGGCTGAAGAAACAGGCTAAGGTAAGGAGGACTGGAGGGCCGGACGCGACTGGTTCAAGCAATTAAGACCGACTGCTTCAACACGCGACCGCGCGGTGAATTATGTTGTAGCGAAATGTAGCTGTGGTGGCTATATCGTAGAATATGCCCATTTCATCATGAAATGTTCACTGTCTATTGGCCATATCATGATGTTCCCAGGCCAGATCGATGATAAGAAATCGTTTGACGATAGGGCCAGTTAGACGCACTGCTTTTTAGGGTTCCGTAGCCAAAATGGCAAAAACGGGACCCTTATAGATTCGTCATGTCTGTCTGTCTGTCTGTCCGTCCGTATGTCACAGCCAGTTTATTCCGAAACTATAAGAGCTACATTATTGAAATTTGGTACGTAGATGTATTCTGTGAACCGCATTAAAATTTTAAAATAAAATCAGAAAAAATCCAAAAATTTTGGGGTTCCCCATACATAGAACTGAAACTGAAAATTTTTTTTTTCATCGAACCTATACGTGTGGGGTATCTATGGATAGGTATTTGAAAATGATGTTGAGGTTACTAACATCATTTTTTTCTAAACTGAATAGTTTGCGCGAGAGACTCTTCCAAAGTGGTAAAATGAGTGTCCCCCCCCCCCCCCGTAACTTCTAAATATGGGCATGATAAAACTGAAAAAAATATATCATGTGTATCACTATAAAAACTACTAACGAAATTTGGTTTGAATGAAATCTAGCTAGTAGTTTTTTTTTAAACGTCATAAATCAAATTACCTAATTTTTTCATTTAATTAACTTCAATATAATAAAACGTAAAGAAAAACATTTATTTAGCTGTATAGTGGTACGGAACCCTACGTGCGAGAGTCCGACTCGCACTTGGCCGGTTTTCATGAAACGATTAATCTGAATCGATCATAACGTGGAATTGTTTCATTGACTCCGGTAGAGGCGCCAGTATTGCCATATTAGCATATTTAGTGCTAATTTTTGGTATTATTTTCTTCCTGTTTAGCATATTATTTTTCTATTTATGACATATCAAAAATTTGGGTGAAACACGAGATTTTTATAAAATTCATGTAATTTTTAAAGCGGGGGGAAGGGGGGCTAGGGGACGTTCAAGTATTACGTAAGCAGATTTATTACAGTTATTTACCCCCCCACCCCCCTTGTCAGCAAAAGTAAGCAAAGCTCTTACCCCCTCCCCCCATGCTTACGTAAACATTTTTAGATTTTTTTTGAGTTGGAGTAGACTTAGTTGCACTATGGGATTAAGGACTTAAAAAATATTTGACCAAAAATTGAATTTCAAGTAGGTAAGCAAATTTTTTTAGTCCTATGTATAAATATGGATAAAATAAATGTTTTTTGTCCTGTAGATAAAATTCGTAAAATGCAATTTTTCGAGATATTGGTGATTTTTTCTTTATATGCATTTTTCTCGAAAACTATGCATTTTTCGAATTTCATGTACAGAACAAAAATTGTTGCAAATGATGTCACTAATACGATGACATCGAAAAAAGGGAGGATTAAAGACTTCGAAAAAAAGTTGAAAATTTTTTAAGCGTTTTGCCCTCAAGCCTATATGAGCCTATACAATAGGTGGAGAAATCGGGACCAAGAAAAAATTTTCAATTTTATTTTCAAGAAAAAAAAATACTTCCTTTTTTTCAATGTCATCGTATTAGTGACATCATTTGCAACAATTTTTGTCCTGTACATGAAATTCGTAAATGCATAGTTTTAGAAATGCCGCGTGAATTTATATTAACACATAGGCTATGTTTCATACGAACATTCACGCTGCCCGCGTGAATGTTTCGTATGAAACATAGCCTATGTGTTAATCTGATGTACAAACTATATTCCTGTAAAGTTTCATTAAAATCCGTTCAGTAGTTTTTGCGTGAAAGTGGAACAAACATCCATCCATCTATCCAAACAAACTTTCGCGTTTATAATATTAGTAGGAAGTAGGATAGGAAGTAGGATTCACGTTGAATGAAACGTCAAGCAAACTAGACCTACCTATCATCATCAGCATATCACAGTCCACTGCTGGACATGGGCATCTCCAGCTGTTCGCCGGAGGATATACCCATACATGTACATAGGGATTTAGGGATATGGGGACAGAAAAAACGACTTCGTTTTATCATCAATCATCAGCCCGTGTCAGTCCACTGCTGGACATAGACCTTTCCTAATATTGACTTCGTTTTATACTATGTAGTGATTAGTGTGATTTGCGGGTTTGACGCCTGGCTTTAGCCTTTAAATAACCCAAGACATGCCACGCTGGGCCACACAGCGCCACCTAGCCCCAAACTAAGCCGAAACTTGAACTATGGGTACTAGACAACTGATAAACTTACTTAGATATTATTATTTTTTTGTAAATAAATACATAGAAAACACCCAGACCAATACAAACAGACATGAATATGTCATGAATGAATATGAACACAAATGTTTGTACTCTGCGGGAATCGAACCCACGACCCTTGGCTCAGAGGGCAGAGGTCACTACCAAATGAGCCACCGAGCCTATCATCATCATCAGCCTATTTATTACAGTCCACTGCTGGACATAGGCCTCTCCAGTTGTTCGCCACTTAAAGCAAACTTCTGGATGATATGTAACCCATAATCGCCACGCGTGTTGGCGATCGCAGGGCATAGCTTCTTGCTCCGGTGACGCTGCTGCCCATCACCGGTCTTTAGTATTTAACTACGCGCTTCAATTGTGATGGTTATACCGCCACCAGTCGGTTGCCAGCGCCTCGTTTGTTATTCGGCAGGATGCACCACGGGCAGGTGAGGTTGGCTTGGAGCGAAAAGATGATGGGCCGCTCCCTTTCGGCAGGATGCACCACGGGCAGGTGAGGTTGGCTTGGAGCGAAAAGATGATGGGCCGCTCCCTTACATCCCGAGCCTTTCATTTGTACCTTATTCCTACATTCCAGGCCATCGGACTGCCGCCTCAAGTTCCCGATCACGCAGCGCCCCGATCCACAAATGCGAAGTTCCCAAGAGGGAGTTCACGATGGTGCCCCAGATCGGTGGCTGGAGGGAGCTCCTGGTGCCCAAGACGATGCCCAACTTCTACCCGGCTGTGATGCACCAGAATGAGTTCCAGCGGCTGAAGAAACAGGCTAAGGTAAGGAGGACTGGAGGGCCGTACGCGGACTGGTTCAAGCAATTAAGACCGACTGCTTCCAACACGCGACCGCGCGGTGAATTATGTTGTAGCGAAATGTAGCTGTGGTGGCTATATCGTAGAATATGCCCATTTCATCATTGAAATGTTCACTGTCTATTGGCCATATCATGATGTTCCCAGGCCAGATCGATGATAAGAAATCGTTTGACGATAGGGCCAGTTAGACGCACTGCTTTTTAGGGTTCCGTAGCCAAAATGGCAAAAACGGGACCCTTATAGATTCGTCATGTCTGTCTGTCTGTCTGTCCGTCCGTATGTCACAGCCAGTTTTATTCCGAAAACTATAAGAGCTACATTATTGAAATTTGGTACGTAGATGTATTCTGTGAACCGCATTAAAATTTTAAAATAAAATCAGAAAAAATCCAAAAATTTTGGGGTTCCCCATACATAGAACTGAAACTGAAAATTTTTTTTTTTCATCGAACCTATACGTGTGGGGTATCTATGGATAGGTATTTGAAAATGATGTTGAGGTTACTAACATCATTTTTTTCTAAACTGAATAGTTTGCGCGAGAGACTCTTCCAAAGTGGTAAAATGAGTGTCCCCCCCCCCCCCGTAACTTCTAAAATATGGGCATGATAAAAACTGAAAAAAATATTCATGTGTATCACTATAAAACTACTAACGAAATTTGGTTTGAATGAATCTAGCTAGTAGTTTTTTTTTAAACGTCATAAAATCAAATTACCTAATTTTTTCATTAATTAACTTCAATATAATAAAACGTAAAGAAAAACATTTATTTAGCTGTATAGTGGTACGGAACCCTACGTGCGAGAGTCCGACTCGCACTTGGCCGGTTTTCATGAAACGATTAATCTGAATCGATCATAACGTGGAATTGTTTCATTGACTACCGGTAGAGGCGCCAGTATTGCCATATTAGCATATTTAGTGCTAATTTTTGGTATTATTTTCTTCCTGTTTAGCATATTATTTTTCTATTTATGACATATCAAAAATTTGGGTGAAACACGAGATTTTTATAAAATTCATGTAATTTTTAAAAGCGGGGGGAAGGGGGGCTAGGGGACGGTTCAAGTATTACGTAAGCAGATTTATTACAGTTATTTACCCCCCCACCCCCCCTTGTCAGCAAAAGTAAGCAAAGCTCTTACCCCCTCCCCCCCATGCTTACGTAAAACATTTTTAGATTTTTTTTGGAGTTGGAGTAGACTTAGTTGCACTATGGGATTAAGGACTTAAAAAAATATTTGACCAAAATTGAATTTCAAGTAGGTAAGCAAATTTTTTTTAGTCTATGTATAAATATGGATAAAATAAATGTTTTTTTCCTGTAGATAAAATTCGTAAAATGCAATTTTTTCGAGATATTGGTGATTTTTTCTTTATATGCATTTTTCTCGAAAACTATGCATTTTTCGAATTTCATGTACAGAACAAAAATTGTTGCAAATGATGTCACTAATACGATGACATCGAAAAAAGGGAGGATAAAGACTTCGAAAAAAAAGTTGAAAGAATTTTATTAAGCGTTTTGCCCTCAAGCCTATATGAGCCTATACAATAGGGGAGAAATCGGACCAAGAAAAATCTTTCAATTTTATTTTCAAGAAAAAAAAATACTTCCTTTTTTCAATGTCATCGTAATAGTGACATCATTTGCAACAATTTTTTGTCCTGTACATGAAATTCGTAAATGCATAGTTTTAGAAATACCTATGGGTTTTTTGTTTTCTTTTTAGCCATCAGCCAAAACACTTCCTCGGTGTAATTAAATTTTTCGTACGAGAATTGAGATCGATTTTTAATAGATATATCTCATATCATCGTTTTTCTTTTTCGAATCGATCTTCAAGGCAAAGCCGGTTCGAATCGATTCCTAAGATCGATTTTTTGTCACAGCTCGGCAACCCTACTAAACATTTGGATTTATTTGTAGGTAATTCCCCGAAAATACGTTTCGTTTTGAAGCAAACAGAGTGTGAGGATTACCATTTGTGTTAAGAAGAAAATAAATAAAGATGACGTAATCATCATCTAGACTTCCCCCACCCCCCCATGTCATCCAAATAAGCATAGCAATATTAGCAATTCATAGACACCCCCCCCCCCCCCCCCCCCCCCCGGCCCTCATCGTGCTTACGTAATACTTGAAACGGGCCCCCTACCAAAAAAACACTCATCACAAATCTGACCACAGCCTAGGTTAGACTTGTGACCCTTTTTTTTACGATATGGTCAAACGTGGGTGACCAAAATCGCTAAACGTTATCGTTAATGATTTGGTTACCATTAGTTGGCCACTTCATGAAATGATCAATTCATCGATTTGGCTACGACATCGCTACAACCACCAAGGGGCAGCGCAGACAACAGACTATCCGTGACGCACTTTTTTTGCAGTAACGCACACGACGCGCAAAAATCTGTCGCGGATATTTCACAGACTCGACGCACACGACGCACATCTTCGATCATTCTGTCGGTAGACCTAGACTCTCAAGGTTCCAAAAACTCGTACAAAGCGCTTCGCCTCTACATTCATAGTGCGAACGGCAAAGCTATGGAACTCTTTGCCGGAGTCCGTGTTCCCTGAGGGATATAAGTAGTCCTCAGATTTTCAAGGCGAGAGTGAATCGGTTTTGTTGGGTGAGCGCGCTCCACCTTAGACTCTAACATCGCTTAAGATCAGGCAGTTGGGGTCAAGCGCTACCCCATTCGAATATAAAAAAAAAACTCTTTTTAAATGTCTCAGACGCAGACTCTATCGAAACAAAAGTGTGCCGTTTGCGCTGCCCCAATAGTCACTCCAATTGGGTTGATTGTACCTCCAACAGATAAGTGACTCAAGAGGAGCAGCTCCAAGCGATGGCACGACCAGGAGGCGGCGATCCAGAAGGCGGCCAGGAGTCCGAGGCGCGGAAGCAGCGGCTGAAGGAGAGCTTGAAGCCGCAGCCACGGCGCGGAGGCCGCCGCCGGCACCGCAGACCCCGAGCTCGAGGGGCCCGACCAGGCCGCGCACACGCTCAGCCGCGCAGAGAGTAAGTGTTTTTTTTTATACTGGCTCGACATAATGGCTTCCCTACGCCTGATGGAAAGCGAAAAAGAAGCCCAAGTTGCTGTGACAACGGGCAAGTAACTGGTCAGTTAGTTTACCTGTCAGTTGCCACCGCCATGCCGGCCCAACCCTAACCCCCACGAGCTCCGGAAGCCCTAACTCACGGCAGAAACACGACCCAGAGGTCATTTGACTGCGGTATTCTATATGGTGGAGGTCCTTCCCCCGAACGGACGGGCGGCTCAATTCGAGCAAAATATTCGCTTAATTTGCCCTACCTCTCTAAGTTTGGGGCTAGACGGCACTGTGTGGCCCAGTGTGGCATATCTTGGGTTATTTATTATTGTATTGGCAGTGCTCCGCGCGGACAACATGCAGGGCCCGCGCCCTCTGCAACCGCATCATCCTGGC